>VUQG01044005.1:0-32234 GCA_015106755.1 Etia nguti | reverse complement strand
GAGAATTTGCATAATTAAGATTAAGGAACTGACCTCCCAGCCCATTGTTCCTTCAGTGGGCTGGTTTCAGTCATTATGCAAATGTACTGTTTATAAGATTGGGGAAACCTGCAGTCAGCTGAGACTGAAGAAGTCACTTGGATGAGTGACGAAACGTTTCTCCCACAAAACGCTACGTCCAGATGAACAGAATCAACTTTTGGAGATATAGCTGGGCCATTTATCCTTCACTAAAGCCTGAGTGATGGGTGTAGACATATGACCTCCTGCACAGCCGAAACAGCAAAGGTCAGTTCTTTTACCCTTTTTAGCTAATAATTCCTCATCTGCTTCCCTAACTCTTCTTTCAGACACTTTTTGTTCTCGTGTTGTTGTTCCAGGCTCCCGTCTCTCATTTTTGAGATGAGAAGTTGCCCTATTCTGCTTATTTCCAACTCCCCTTTTTTATTTTTGGTCTCAAGTGGAGTAGATTTGAGAATGCATCAAGACGGCCCAGCTATAGTTTTCTCCACCCTTTCTCTCAGCAATAATAACACTGTACTCACTGAGTTAATAAAAAGGTATCAGAAGTATGTTGAAATAAAGCAGATTAATCCTCGGAGACTCAAACAGGTATTTATGTTGAAGAATCAGACAGCTGCACCTCTTTGGTTTGCTAATGCAGTGCAGGCCGCCGTCTCCAAGGAGCGCTTAAGAGAAGAAAAAAAATCACGACTCTTTGAAGCAGTTTCACTTTCAGAAATCAGCCTCTTGTGGACTGAAGCCTTCTGACAGAGTGAATTATCAACAGCAACACGCCAGCCTCCATCTGAGCCTCACAAACATTTCCATTTCCCATTTTCTTCTCATCTCCCTGTGTCTCACTGCTTCCATGGTTTGCAAAACAATCAGCTTCAATCACCCTTATTTTCATTAGTGTCGAGAATTTTAACAAATTGTGTCCCTTTTGATGATTGCCTAATTATTCCCTTTCATTTATGTCGCATATCTAATTGAACAAGCCCTTCATCTTTTCCTCTCCGGGTACATTTGCCTCTGTTCTGCCTGTCAGGCTGTCGCAGACTTCGGGACACGTCTGATATTTATTGGCTGAACACGGATTTGCTTCGACATGCCCGTCTCCGAGCTGCAGCTCCTCTAAAGCCGTCTGTTTGTTGTTTTCTTTCAGCTGAACATGTGGGTCTTTAATTCCTGTCACCTTCCCGTTTCTCCAGCCAGTTTTCCAGCGTCGCCTCTTTCTCCTTCCGATTATACAGACAGAGTCCGGAGAAACCGGGAGCTCAACTTGTCATCTGCATGAATGCACAGATCCCACCTTAGATTCTGTGGCCTGAGGAAATTTACATGACAACTTTGCCCAATTATTCTCCCCTTGGCAATATGAACAGTAAAAGCGTCACGCATGGTCAGGCCGGCGGTATCAACCCGTAGCTCCCTCTCTCTCTGACAGTTTACAGAAGCTGCTCTACAAGCCAAACAGGTTTTCGGCCTTCAAGGACGTCCACGATGGCGACCGTGCTGTCAGCTTCTGTCACGCTGCAGAGTGTGAGATCCAGATTTTCAAAGTCTTCCCCTCCTGGAATTATTAAGTACTTTGCTGTTTACTCTGGACATTCGTCTTCTGGCCTGCGCTTCGCTCACACCTGTAAGGGTCTCTGATATATTTAAACCCTTTCAGGTTTTTGTGTTTGTCCCCTTCTGTTGGGATTTATTTTTATCTGTAAGGCTAATATCTCATAATTGGCATCACATATTTGTGTTTTTACTGCACACAGTGTATTGTAGAGAAGGAAGAAGACTGTTACTCTGATACTAACAGACACGGACTAAGATCCTTCACAGGAATGTGGCCTCAGTCATAAATCTGCTCTTATATTATGCACTATACCCCCTTTTTAACCCTACACTGCAAGGTAAGAGGTGGTTGCCATGCTGATGGGTGAAGTGGCCAGAAAGCTGCAGAAGAAGAAACCTGTACCGACATCGGAGCTAAGGCCACCCTAAAGTGTTTTGACCAATCACCTTAGTGTCCTGTTTGTCGCACACAATAAAAAGCGTTTATTGTCTGGGTGTCTCCGGAGCGAGCAGAGAGACACGGCAGCCTTTTTTCATTTTTTTTTAACTTGAACCTTCAACTGCTTTATAAATTTAGGAAATGCACTTTGAGCACATTTATCTTCTCTCTCTCATAAAATGAACCTAACACTTCCTGATTTTGTAGACTTGTTGGGGTTCTTTTACATATTTGTCACACTTACATGTTTCAGATCATCAAACACATTTGAACATTAATACAAACAAATACATGAATACAAAATGCCGTTTTTAAATGATAATTTCCTTTATTAAAGGAAAAACGTTAGACCTGTTAGACCTGACAAACCGTTCTGGTTCCATGTGTAGAAGTCCTTCCCCCCTAAACCTAACACCTGGTTGTGCCACCGTTGGCAGCAAGAGCTGCAGTCACGTGTTTGTAATAACTGATCATCTTTGTTTGCATCACTGTGGAGGAATTTTTTTCCACTCGTCTTTGCAGGATTGTTTAAATTCAGACACAATGGAGGGTCTGTTTAGGGTCATGCTGAAGTGTCTCAATCGGAGTTAAGATTTTTTTTAGCCATTCACAGGTGGACTTGTTGGTGTCATGCTGGATAAACCGAGTGCTACTGAGCCTCAGTGCATGAACTGATGGACAAACATTCTCCTCAGGATTTTCTGGTAGAGAGGAGAATTCATGTTTCCATCAGTTACAGCGAGTTGTCCTGAAGCAGCAGCGCAGCCCGGATCATCACACTACCACCACCATGTTTGACTGTTGCTATAATGTTATTTTTATGAAATGTTGGGTTAGCGCTTTGGCAGATGTAACGGGACTCAAATCTTCCAGAAAGTTCTGCTTTTGTCTCGTCAGTCCACAGAAGATTTTCCCAGATGTCTCAGGAATCATCCAGATGTTTTTTGGCAGATGTGGGACCAGCTTTTGTGTTATTTTTGGTCAGCTGTGGTTTTGGAGCTCTCACATGGAGGCCATTTTTCAAACTCTGACTTTATCTGAGCCGAGTGAGGCCTGCAGGTCTTTAGATCTTGTTCTGGGTTCTTCTGTGACCTCCTGCATGAGTCATCATGCACTCTTGAGTCATTTTGGTAGTCTGGCCACTCCTGGGAAGGTTCACCACATTTACAAGTTTTCTACATGTGTGGATAATGTGTCTCACTGTGGTTCATCTAGAAATGCTAAAACAAAACACAGAGAAAAACCTTGTTTTAGGACATTGTGCAGTTAATAACATTCGTTTTAGCAATTTACACCCAGAATCGCTGAGTAAACAACAAAAAATACAAGACATAGAAAAGTGAGTGTGTACTGTGTGTACACAAAATATACATAACCAAACCAAAAGCAAAAAGGGCAAAGCATAAAATATCTTTTTTTTTTTTTTGGTAATCCATTCTTTGAGATGTTATTCCAAAGAATTGTCCTAATTAAATTGTACATATTGGAATTTTTTTTTCGGCGTTGTATTCAAAGGTTAAAAATAGAGTCTGGTGTGACCCAAAGATACCCGGACTCTCCGAGCACCACCCTCACAGGAACACATTCAGATCCCCGAACTGAACCGCTGCCTCTGTAACAACTAAAGATGCTTCTTCAGCCTTTTGCATGTGTGCAGATGAAGGCACCGTCTGCACACGTGCAGTCTTGTTCACAAGTGAGAAGATTAAAAACTGGATTGGTGCAGTGTCTGCAGTGAT
Source organism: Etia nguti (assembly GCA_015106755.1). NCBI lineage: Eukaryota > Metazoa > Chordata > Actinopteri > Cichliformes > Cichlidae > Etia > Etia nguti. The sequence continues at coordinate 28,481 of VUQG01044005.1, read as the reverse complement.
GTGGACGTTGTAGTAGTCTGTTGTGGTAAAGAGAGCTGACAGTGAAAGGAAAAGCTGATGATTTATCAGCTGATTTGAGTTCTTACCCTCACCTGAGGTCATGAATTGAAGAGACTGAAAGGATGAGATGGTGTATATATAAGGAGAGGAAAGTTGTTTCCTCTGACGGTGTCTGAGAGTTGATCCACTATTCCTCCACATCAAAAGAACTAACTGAGGTTGTTCAGGCAGTTGACTATGATGCCTCCTAAACAACTCCTAGTTAAAGCCAGTACATGTTGGGGAGATTACATCTCTTGGCTGGTTTGGGAAAACTTCAGTACTGTGGTGAGAGGGAGGTCTGTGCATCTCAGCGCCCGCCAGCCAGACATGGAGAAGCTGCAGAAAGTGAATTGATGAGCATTTGTAACCTAAACAGACTGAAAATGTCCTGATTCTACAAATGTTACATGCAATACAGAGGCTCATAATAATCCTTAAAAGCCCTTAATCTTTGGTAATACAGAACTCATGATTTTCATTAAGATGTATGTTGAGAAATCCACATGTATCTACATGGATATATGTATGGAAAAACAACTTTAGATGTCTGTGACACCAACACAGAGAAAGTTCACAGTGGCATAAGATCAAGTATTACAAACACTGAAGTGCAAATATCCTCATACTGTTTAATGAAAGTGAATCAGAGGAGGACAAAAAACGACTTCGAGCTTAAAAAAATTGGATCCTGAGGTGACATTTGTGTCAGGTGTATGCCTCCCAGTGAGGGAGTATTCAAGCTCCTAAAAACGACACAGGGACACACTTCCTGAGCAGGAGTACACAAAGGTGGCCATGTTGTACTGTGTACTAAACATATATTCAACCTGCCAAACAGTCCCAGCAGCTTCTTTTCTCAGCATGACAATGATCCCAAACACACTGCCAATGCAGTAAAAGCATAGCTGGATAGAAAAACACGGTGGAACACCATCAGTCATGGATGGGCCTCCCCAGAGCCTGGACCTCAGCATTACTGAAGCAGCATCGGATCATCCTGACAGAGAATGGAAAAAAAGGCAGAGACATCCAAAGAAGAGCTTTGAATGTCCTTCAAGAAGTCCGGAGAACAATTCCTGAATAATACTGAAAGAACTTACAGAAACCTGCCTGAGAGGGTTCAGGTGGTCAAACCAAAAACAGATTTTCAAGCTCACTGGAACTGTTATTTGTCTAATATTCTAAATTTCCATATCAATAAATCACTGCACCCGTTTCCCTAGCAAAATATAATGACAAGGGGGCTGGTTAAAGACTTTTGCACAGTACTGTACATGATTAATTTATATTTAATTAACAGATTACAGCGTTGATGTTTGAATCATCAGCTTGCGGCTCAGTCTTGTGGTGAATGATGCAGTTTTTTTTTTTATGAAGCACAGCAGATCGGGAACAGGTAAGACTTTTTCCCGTGCCTGTGAATCTCTACGTCGGGGCTTTTCTGCCTCATTTATGATAACACCGGCGCCACCGGCTCACGTTTCACACCTCATTTAAATGTATAGGCAGGAAACATTGTAAAAACAGCAGAAGCGCATTAATGACTCCTGTTATGTGCTTAAGAAAGTACACATATAATGCAGTGACTCAAGGATTGTGTGGGCCAGGAGGGACGAGGAGCCAACAAAGCATGTTTAATGAAGCTCTGGATGTCAGTTAAGTTACTGTTAATGGTAAATGAGCTTCTGCACCTTGAGGTGCCTGCTGTAGGCTTTATTTGGTTGATGATTTATTTCTGACCCTTCACGCATTTAGTGTTTGACCTCTTTTGTATATATATACAGAATACTATGGTAATCAGGGCAAGCTTTGCAGATGGTTTCTACAGTATATTCTGTGAGTCTTCTTCAGAGAGCTGATCTGCTGCAGTGAGAACATACAGCTCACATTCAACCACTATCCAAACCAGCTGTTCTCTGGGTGTCAAACACTGATGTTTTGGCAAAGGCTCTGAAAAAGTAAAAATGTAAAAATAATGAAATACCAAAGACGATGAACAACAAACTGCTTCTCTCATTTCTCACACAGCAATCAACATCCCAGCAAATGAAACTCACAAATTTACATCAGAAAAGTCAAAGTCAAAGAAAAGAAACTTCATCAATTCAAAAATCACCTCAATTAAAATTTGATTCAATTTTATATACAATAGAATATTCATCTCAAGGCACCGTATATCACATGGTAAAAACTCTCCAGTATTAGAGACAGAATCCCAACAATGAGACTATCCCCTATGAGCAGCATCAAGTGACAGTGGGAAGGAAGAACTCCCTTTTAACAGGAAGAGAATTCCAGCAGAACATGGATTTGAATGGACAGTAGTCTACCTCAACCAAGTGTGGGGGGAAAAAAAGAGTGCAGTGAACAAAAAACAGGAAAAACTACAGGAGAGAGAACTGCATCATGGGAAGTCTCCCAGTCTGAAACCTATAGCAGTACAACTGAGGGATGGTTCAGGGTTACCAGATTCTTAAATGTACCCAATAATTATGATTTATGTCGTCGTGCTCAGTTTTGTCGAAGAGTTGATTCAGTTTTTCGTTGAAAGAGAGAGAAACGATTCATCCAAGTGCATTCTTCAGTCTCAGCTGACCACAGGTTTCTTCAACCTTATAAACAGTGCAGTTACATGACGACCCCAGTGATGATGTGTCAGGTGTGTCGAAACAGCTGAACTGCATTTATCAAAAGGCTGAATTACAGTGGCTTCAAGACCTCAAGACAGTCTACCACAAGAACTGGTCCACCCCAAGGATCGGGTGTCCCAGCACAAACAGAGCAACAGTGTACACGGTTAAGACGATTGTTGTGAATTCGACATCAGGGAAACCAAACAACTTACAGCTAAGTGGATGGCACAGCACAGAAAAGCTACCCCATCAAGCCAGGACTCTGCAGTTGATTTACACCTACAGGCAAGCAGAGATGGGCAGCAACACATTACAAGTAACGCGTTATTGTAATCCGATTACTTTTTTCAAGTAAAGTAAGGGATTACTATTGCAAAAAGGTAATTAGATTACTGTTATTTTTCCGTAAGCACGCTGTGTTACTAAACAGTGATTTTGTTTGCGAGAGTGTCTCATTACAATGACGTAAGCGCGTGCGACATCCGTGGTAACAGACGTGTGCAGATCAACAATGGATAAGTGGGGGAGAGAGTATAACCGTGCAGCGTTTAAAGCGTGGAAGTACTTACATTACTTTGAGTTTGATTCTGTAAAAAGTGACAAGTTCTACACTCCAGTTCTACACTGCAGTCATTGAGTCTGTCCTGTGCTCCTCCATCACAGTCTGGTATGGAGCAGCCACTAAACAGGACAGGCGCAGACTGCAGCGGACTGTACAGGTAGCAGAGAAGATCATCGGCGCCCCCCTGCCCTCCATCCAGGACCTGCACTTTTTTAAAGTAACTTGACCAACACTGCAGCGAGTCATGAAGATGCTGGACACTGAGGACCGCTGGTTTGAGCGGGGAGTAAAGGAGGAAATGACCATCTAACACTGCTGTGATTGAAGTCATTCACCAACTCTCTGTAAATGAAATGTCCATGTTAACACGGCTCTCTGTTATGCAGTGGTGCCAGTTATGAGGTTGGGGAAACGTGCAGACAGCTGAGACTGTTTATTTGAAATATCATGGTTTGCATTAGCTGGAGCTGGACATGTCACACTGACCAACCATTCATCTGATAACGTGAATTTTCTAAAAAACAGGAAGTAAACAGATTATGAAAGGACATCACAGAACTGTTAATACAGTTCTGTTTCCTCAGTAAAATAATGCTGTTTGTGGGCGTCTGGTAGGCGAATTATGCTGATCTGCTTTTATAAAACTTCTCAGCTGTAGACATTTGAAAAAAGAAATCCATTCAGTTTAAATGAATGCCTCACTTCTTCAAAGGGCATGATAACATCAGAGTTGGGAAGATAGAGATCTTCAATCTTTTCTTTTAAGACCCAAAGTTTAAAGGCACCATCTGCTCTTCCTTGGGTGAAAAACTTCCCCCATATTGGACTACATTGAGACTTGGAGTTTTTATATTTTTTTATCACTTTCTACCAGATTTGAATATTTATATTGTGTCAGAGTCTAAATCCATGTGAACAGGTAGTATTAGTCTACAGGACTGCAGGTGTGCCTAATGAGAAATAAAACAAACTGACCTCAGATGTGCAGTCTGTTACTAAGCGGGTATTTTAATCACTTATAAGTGAGAGGCAAGTACAAGAGAGACAAACAAGCCTGGCTTTTCCATTTTTTTCCATGAATTCCAGAAATATTTTTTTTGATTTTTAAGTCAGTTGAGGGTGGCAGCTGAATGTTTGAAGAAGATAAAGCAACTCTGGTAAAACATTCATTTTTTAAAATATTGATTCTACCAGTTACTGAAACAGGTAGACACCCGTGCGCTGAATGAGTCCCGATTTCCTCCATCGCAGGTTCAGAATTTTTCATTCACTGCTTTCTCGCTGATTTTTGTAACCAAGACTTTTTCTACTAATGATGGATTTTGTTGAAGCACATTATGGCTGCAGATAATTCCCCTGCTCATGTTGTTTTTGTTGATTGCAAAGTAATCTACCAGGAATTTGCACAGGAAATGAAACTCCAGTTTACACTGAATGCATTTTCCTCCTCATGAAACACTTGCTAAGAGGATTTTTTTTCCTCTTGCATTCTTTAGATCTTTGTTTACATTCTAAAAGTCTTCTCTCCTCCTCCTCTAATGTTGGCACATTGTCAGGTTTCTTAGCTAATTATCACCACTTGTTGATCCGTGGAATCCTGTGCGGCCATCATGTTAATGCATTTATATCATAATGAGGATCCACATTTAATACAACTTCTAATTCTACATTGAGCATGTGACTGGAGCATCTGTCCAAGTTCAGAAGGTTTGCTATAAGGAACACTTCAGACTAATTTACGTGGTATTTTCAGAGCTGTGGCCATAAATGCACTTTAGTCACCTTGGTTAATTATCTTTGTTTAAACTTTTACTGCAAAAGAATGATTAACTTTTAGAATTCACATTTAGTCTCTTTCTTAACACTAACATTGAGAAATGAACCATGTAAGAGATGTGTGCGCGCTTCATTCAGTGGCCAGCAGGGGTTAATTTCTGGTCATCTCTAGCAGCTCCATAAATAAAGACCTGGCTGTCTCTTGCTCTGAATTAAACAGCATCAGAAAAATACTCATAGAGAAATGTTTCAAATGGCTCCCAGAGCAGCAACAGCATCAGCTGCTCCCTGATTCTAACAAGGACAAATCCAGCCTGCTGACAGGCTTCTACCATTAAAGCTTCTGAGTAGGTGAGCATCCCATCTTCAAGTCGTGCTGTTGGTTCAAGGAACTGCAAGGAGTCACCAGGCAACAGCAGCATCATTTCCACATCAGCAGCAGGCAAAGAAAAAAAATCAGCTCCTCACAAACGTAAAGCGAGAGTAACAAAGACCACTCTGGACTTCTGAAACAAAACACGGTACAGAAACAAAATGGCCCAAAATCTCTTCTTGATTCCTCTGTCCTCGGTCCTGTCCGACTCTGATAGGACCATACTAACTGAATATCATGTTCATTCAATAAGAACTGAATCCAACACCATCAAGCATTTTTTTTAGATAGCAAGATATTCATGCTTCATAAAGTTTTCTGGAGTTTGGGTTGTTTTCTGTTTGTTGACGTTAGTGCTGGGGTTCTTACTTATGTTTAAAGTTTGTTGTTGTTCTTCTGAAAGCTAGATAATGTTATTTATGTTGAGCTCCTTGCCTCGTGTTTTTATTATAATCTGCCCAGCTGTCTGATCTGCTCTTTGAGTGATTTAGCGTCGGTTATCTCTTGTTATTTCCTTATTGTGTTCTTAATGTAACCTTGAGTTCTTTATTATTTTGAGTCTTAGTTGTTCAGTTTAATACTTGTGGAGTTTGTGTTTGTTTAGTTTCTCATTATGGTTTGTCGTCAGTCTTTCTGTGTTCATCTTTATTCTAGCAGAAGGATTTTGTCTTTGTTTTTATTTTGAACTCTTAGTAAATATATTCCTAGTTTAGTTTCTCCCTAAGATGAAAATCTATATACACAGTATAAACTTTCAGTTGTTGTTTTATTTGCTCTCTCATTGTGAGTACCTGCGGTGTTCACTTAGTCCCCTCTAAAATCCCCAGTGTTCATTTTGTGTTCCTACATCTGTCTCGTCTCTCTGTGTTTGTCTTTGGTGTCCAGTCTGTTCTCATATCTGTCTTTATGTTTAGCATGTGTCTTGTAGGTTGTATCCTTAATAACTGCCAGTATTCATGTGTGTGACTGCTTCTTTCAGTTATTTTCTGTTTCAATTATAAATATATGTATAATGTATAAATTGTACTTCGTGTCCCCATTTTTATCAATTTTCTGATTTTTCTCAGCTGATTTCTGTTAGCTCTTCATGTGTCTGTGTGTAAAAGGCCCGGTCCTCCGCTGGTTCCTTATCGTGTTCTTTGACTACATGTGGTCTCTGAAGGTCCCAGTTTACTCTTGGTCTCCTTCAGAGTCAGTTTCTGACTTTTGGTCATAAACTACCTTTTGTTATTTGCTCCACACTACGATAACTGATCCCTGGGACAACTTTTCTGACACTTCGCGATTTAAATTTAGACAGTCACTTTCACAGTGTGTATTTATACGAAAAGGCCAGATGAAGTGAACTTTTGCACTTCTGCTGTCCCTGAGCTCAACCGAGGACACCTGTATAAAAGTTTAACAGGTGTACACCCCAGCCCGTCTCCTGCTACTGTCCTTCCTTTCCTGTTTAAATATATTCCAGGTTTGTTGTGGAAAAAGCCACAAAAATTCAAAAGAAAACCTGTGGAATGAACTGGAATGGCATGTGTGATGAGCCAAACCCCACCGCCCCCATTAATGTTCCTTTGGTTCTCCAAACAAGCGAAGGCTGGCATAGGAGCAGATTAATGAACATGCTGTCACAAACATGCGTTCAGCAGCCACATGTGGCTGAAAATAAGGAGGTTTTACTCCTCCTGTGTGAGATACTGACTGTCATTTATAAAAATATGACTGGAAGCCTTATTTGTTGACAACAGCCAATCTGTGTTATTGCTGCTAATATTCCTGTATTGCACAGCTGCAGTTGACATAAACGTCCAGTCATTGTTTCTGATGAATCTCACCTTTTTTAATGCCAGCAGTGTGCATATGAGCACCCATCCAATCATTTATCTTTTGTCTGCTTAGTAAAAAAAAATCTCCTGGAGGACATTATTTTCCGTTATTACAATATGAGGGATTATAATTGTCCTCCCGCAATTACCTTCCCTCCTCCAGAGGCTTTGTCACTGGGAATGATTGGCCTCTAATATTAACCCAAATGCATTTAATCAGCCGGTGCAGGTTCCTCATGCCGTATAATCACACTTGCAATTAAAAATGTATTACCTCTCTGCCTGTTAGGCCGGTCTGAGCTGCCGGATCAACGGTCAGCTCAGCTGGTCTGATTAGCATTATTTTACTTTGGAGATGTACTGTGTGCACCCTGAGTCCGCTAGCAGCCGGATCCAACGCTGTACTCTACTCACAGCGTTTAGTCAAATGTGCAGATGAATTGTACAGTCAACCACAGCAGGAATCAAAGATGGAGTGAAAGCATTGCAGAGCTTCTGTTCAGCTCCATGAATAGAGGTCGGCCAGCCAGAAACGGCTAAATCACTATGAGAAAATCATCATGTACAAGTACATATGCTGTCAGTTTTTGACGTCCTGAACCCAAACTCACACCTCGCCACCCAGAAGTTCTGTGTAATATTTTATTTAGCCTCCTGATTTAGTTCACTGTACTGCAGTGTGTCCGAAAGATTCCTCGTCAGCCTGCTAATCTGCTCTTGAGTTGTGTCTCTGAGTATCTCATCTCTCCAGCCTTCTTTCCTTGTCCCTTGTTTCCCTGTTGACACACTCTTCTCTCATCTCATTAGTTATGTCCTGTTTTTCTTCTTTTAAGAACGGCCAGTTCCTCAGCTTCACTATCATCTTAAATCAGCTCACCTCAATGTATAACCTCAGTCAGTCTAAATTTAACCATCCATCCATCCGCTTATCCTTTTCAGGGTCGCGGGGGGCGCTGGAGCCTATCCCAGCTGTCTTAGGGCGAGAGGCGGGGTACACCCTGGACAGGTCGCCAGTCTGTCGCAGGCCTAACACATAGACAGAGAAAACCAGTTGCACTCACACTCGCAATCACACCTATGGGCAATTTAGTGTTTCCAATCAACCTATCCCCACTAACTGCATGTCTTCGGACTGTGGGAGGAAGCCGGAGTACCCGGGGAGAACCCACACAAACATGCAAACGCCACACAGAAAGACCCCGGCCTGATAGTGGAGTTGAACTCAAGACCTTCTTACTGTGAGGCAACAGTGCTAACCACCGTACCACCGTGCTGCCCAATTTAACCAAATTTAACCAATTTACCCATAATTTATTGTATCATGTGGCCTTGCGTGGATCAATTTTGAGAAAATGGTCTGTGACTTTCTGATGCACAGTTGTCATGTTAGCTGATAACATTTCGCCTCCTTGCTTAAATATACTGCTCCAAAAAATTAAAGGAACTTAACCAGCCTAATGTCTACTAGTGGGCTCACTGCCTTGGAGAAAGTTATGCTGCCTGTAACATTGTTCAGCATGACCGGTTTGGTGGTGGGTCAGTGATGGTCTGGGGAGGAATATGAATGGAGGGATGCACAGACCTCTACAGGCTAGGCAACAGGACCCTGACTGCCATTAGGCATCGGGATTGAATCCTTGGACCCGCTGTCAGACCCTACACTGGTCCTGAGTTCCCAGCCTCATGTGATGAGAGTATCCAGGCATTTCCTGGAGGACGAAGAAACTGATATGATGGACTGGCCTCCACGCCTGTCAGGCTAAAATGGACTAGCCTGCCCTGAAATCATGTTTTCACTTTGATTTTTGGGTGTCTTTGAATTCAGCCCCCTGTAGCTTGATAATTTTGATTTCCATTAAAACGATAGGGCATCCTTTCATTCCTAACACATTACCCAGTCCGCATCAGTATCAGTATTTTTCTCATTGAAACCTAAACCTAGTCTTCCTTGTTTTTATTTTTTAGTAGTTTATGTTGTTTTTGGTTCAAGCAAAAACAGTTTGCTGGAAGACAAAGTGCTAACATCCAGGTTTCCATCCAGAAAACACAAAGAAAATTCATCCACATGCATCTTCAGACACTTACAGAATATATTAGGACTTTATAAACAAGGCAAATGCAGAAAGCCAAAGTGCTGCCTTGTAGTTACTAAGAGAGAACCTTTTACTACTGTAGTTTTCCCAATAATGGTCACATTTAGAGTCCTCTCAGTCCAATTATTTAAACCAAGACCAAGGACGATCATCCGCATGGTCTCCACTTGTAGCACCACTCGTACTGGCCTTTATACAACTAATCAACAAATACCTACAATCAATAACCCACGCAAGGACCAGGTAGTGGAGCTAAAATCAATATCATGACAGATTCTTGAAATAAGTTGTTTTTTATTGGATGGACCAAATCTCCTCTCATTGGCTGATTGCTCTCTAGTTAAAATTGGATTGTTGGACAAAATTAGGGGTTAGCGACCTTTAAAACACAGAGCAAAACATTTATACGAGCAGCATTGTCTCAAAGCCATCCTTGTCATACTTGTCACTCCACATTTATATCCGTGAAAGGGAAAATGCAGTATTATTAACATTTCAAGGGCAGCAAATACTGCTTTTACACTATAAAAAGACCTCAGATGTTCTTACTTATCTGAGTAGCCAGCCTTTATATGAGCACTTCAGTTAGGATGGAAGATCTAATTGTCTGTTTTTGTAAATATTGTTTTTATCTAAATGACTGACTGGGGCTTTTAAGCTGGAGTTTATAGCAGTGAATGGGCCGCATTAGACCGTACAACAGTCTCCTGTGTGGTCAAACTACTCACTGTTAATCACGGCAATAAGATAAGCATAATTGGATATTTGATTTCCCGCAGCGTGTGAGTGCATGTACAGACAACATATTGATTTCCTCTGTCTTCATAATGAAAATGATTTAGCCTCAGTAAAGAAACACTCTGACTCTTATTGGCTCACCGGCGTGATAATTATCGTGTGTGTTATGTTCTATAAGGATGCCGTCTCTGCCTCCAATATTCTCCCCCGCTGAACAAACGGCTCACTCCAAATCACACCATCAGTCTCTGCTGGGTTTGAAATGTGACGACTGAGACCCGCTGCTGGGATTTCTATTGGATCATGGTCATCAGCTTCCAGCAGCCAAGCAGGCGGCCCGCAGAGGATGGAATAAGGTGAGAGACGTGCTTGTTTTCATCCCGACTGTTTATATCCAAAGTGTTTTGCATGATGATACACAAGAGATGATCTTTGTCAGTTTATCTTTAATGTTTCTCTGATGAAACCGAGGATTATCCAGCTCTATAACAGCAACAAAAGGAGAGGCACATATTTTTAAATTGCTGAGAAATAAAACAAAATGACAACCGTTAAAGTTGGAACAGACAACATCCATGTCATCAAACCTCATTTCCTTGGATGTCCTGCACCCACCGCACTGTACTCAAGCTCAGTAGGTCAGAGCCACCTTTACAAAATAGCAAAGCTCCAACAAAAAGAAGGTTTTTCATTGTTCAGGTAAAGATCACAGCATTAACCTCACGCATTAAGAATACTCGGTGCATTAAAATATGTCACCAAGAGGGCGTAACCAAGCATCTGAGGACAAGACATCAACCTGAAGGCAGGGATGGCCTCACAGATCGCTGATAGAATCAATTGCATGTAGAAATCAATAACAACTCCATATTGTAGTATGTAATAACCTATGTGTGCTGATTTACTCTGAATATAATTATCATTGTCAGGTCTGTTACTGGGATTTTTATTGGCACAAGCTCAAGAGCTCTCAGTGCATCACTCTATTATTTAACATAACATAACATTATATTGTCAAATCTGCACATTAAGAAGGAAAGCACAGTTTTTTCCCAGGAGAAAAGGATCTACACCTACTTAGTTTCTGCCCATGGATACACTGGGACACCACCTTGTTATTGTCTCTTATCATTACTAATGCCTAATACATTTTTTAATTCATACATCATTTATTTATTATTACACAACATAATAAAACAGTAACAACAGTTTTGCTTTTATTAAAACCAAGACCTAAAGATTTAAAATGATGAATGATGGTTATCAAAACATGTTAGCATTTCTTTAGTACCCATTCAATAATGAAACAAACATTTATGGCTTTCCTTCTGGAAGATTCCTGAAACTGTGGGAGCTGCAGTTGGAACAAATGGAGCCTCTCCACCTTGGCTGAGTTTCCTTGTGTATTAATCTCCGGCTGTCCTCTCCCTCGTCACAGTCTGTGGTGTACTAACGAGTTCGTGTTAGCGAGGTCGCTCAGGCAGCATCTGATGGTGCGTGGCAGTCTGTAGTCATAGTTTAGTTTAGTTTTGGTTTTTTATCAGTAACTCTTCCACGAAGCAGAAAATGTGGGCCGCGGCGAGCCGAGAGCACGCGGCCGTACACTAATCAGTTGTGATAGTCTGGTAATTAATGGGATTTGTTAATTGGGTCTGTCCTCCCCAGGGACGTTTTCTGTGAGTATTAATGGAACGTAAGCTAACCTCCCTCCTGCAGTCACTTGAACTTCGGCCGCCTCAAACATGGCGATTTTGTTTCACTGCGTCATCACTTTTATCGCTGAGACAAAAAAAAAACCCGCCGTCCCGGAAAATTAGATGTTTATTACCACGCCATAGGGGCAGAGAATTCCCACAATGCTCCTCGCTGTCAGGATGCCAGGTTGGGTTATGCTAGAGTTATAATTACGTTGGCAGCTTCCTCTCAAGTTTGCAGTCAGTTTTGTTTTCCCTTCAAACGAGGCGATTTCTTTGGTTTCATCTCACTGAGCTGTCAGGTTCGGAAAACTTGACTTGAATAACATCTGTGTGTAATAAACATGATTTACAGAGTTTTGTTTGCTTTAAATGCCTTCTATAGTTTTGTTACTGGAAAATGTGTGACTGTGTGTCGTTTCAGGTGCGTTCCCCTCAAGGGACACTGAGGACTCTGCGACTGAGACGCTCTCCCAAAGACAAAGTTTCCACCAAAGTGCGTTTTATTTTAGATCAAATCAGCAGCGTTTTATGTAACACTGGGTCCTTGTTTCCTTAAACATTTATATGTGGAATGTCTGTCTGGATTTTGACAACAAGGGATAAACTGGTGACAAGGTCAAAAATTCAAAAAGACACATTTCTCGCCTACTTGCTGCAGCTGTGCCAACATTTTGTTTTCCTCTTTGGTCTCTGAGACATCCGTCTCTAATGCCTGGGATGCATCCAAAGCAGCCGCTTGTGTCCTCCATCATAAATCCCTGGGACATGTCTCACATGAAAATCAAACTTTTCTGTTTGAGACTTCTTGAGGTACTTTAAATGTGTTGCATGAACTTTTTTTATTTTACACTTTTAAAGACAGATTTGTCATATCATGGGTCGTGTATGGGATTTGATTTTTGACTTTGCAGAAAGAGGAGGAGGGATGCTGCGCTGCAGGAAACTGTAAGAAAATGAACCTTTAATACTTTCTCTCTTCCTGCTCTTTTTTCCTTTATCCTCTCCTCCTCACACACCTGCTCCTGCTCCTCCTCCTCCTGTTCTGGGCTACAGCTTACTCGACCCCCAAAGAGGACACGGTGTCCTGCCTCCCTCCCTCCCCGTGTGTCCTTGCTGTCATCAGCTCAGTGTTGGCGTCCCGAACGCTCTGTACTCACCGTCCTCTCCTTCCTTGGCTGTTCCGTCCTGGCTGCTATATCGGTCCACCCGGTGTTTCTAAAAGCATCTCCGGCTCGTGGTGGTGCTTCCTCGCTGCCCTTGCCCCTCCTACTGCACCGAGACAGCTGCTGTTTGGTTGAGCGAGGAGAGGAGGGGGCATCTCGCCACATGATTGGCTCCTTTGGAGCACAGAGAGGCAGGACGACACCTGCTGGAGCTGATGGATCACCTGTCTGCAGTAGAACCTGCTGTGCTCAGGACGCTGGCTCTCGAGGAGGACAGAACGTTCACCCGGCCCTGTCCTGACACGCAGGACGTTCCCTCTGAGCGCTGCAATAAAACACACATAAAGGATAACTTTGATACTCTGTGTTTTTGAGTAAAGCCAAAACTGAACGTGTCCTAGCAGATAGCTTTACCTTTGTGCCACAGAGCGCCGCTGGTGTTTTAGTGAGCCACACTGTTGCACTGGTGACATGTTGCCTCATTGCACCGCACACACACACACACACACGCACTGTAGTTTATGTTCACTCAGTCTCATATTCGCTGTCCTGCTACCCCAAATACTCAGTGAAGCACCAAACGTGGATTAATCCGCTGCTGAAAATAGTCCCCAACACATCTACTGTTTCTTCTAGTTGGAGTCATCTTTGTGACCAGAGGGGACTGGTTACACAAATTATTCTTTCCTCGCATGGACATCTGACAGTGAAACATGAAAGTTGGAAAAAAATGTAACCACCATTTAAGTATTTTTAATGTGAGGTGTGCAAATGTGTGAGTCGGCAGCTGTTTGAACATTTGAATGATGAGTGGAAGGTTTTGTATAAAGTAAAACTTAAAATAAGAAACCACAAAAGAAACACAATGTGGGGAGAACAGAGAGAGGAGGGCAAGGAGGGAGGCAGCATGCTCTGAGATACTCCACAGAGACGGGCCAAGTGTTCCCTATTTTATTAATTAGCTCCGCCTACCTGTGCAAGAAAGCACAGGTAGATACAGGAAACATCTCATGCTACTCAGGTGTCCGTGTTTACATTTTATTTATAATTAATGATTTTAGATGAATTATGATTGGTCCTCTTCATAACAATAAATTAAAATCAGGTTGTTGTGTACAATTGTTGTTTCTGCGTCTCTCCTGCTTCAGCACATCCAAGTGTTTTCTCAGTTTGGTTTGAAAAAGGTTTCATGATGTGCTCAGAGCCCTGACCTTGAAGATGTGTACTTAAGGTGGAACTGGAAACGCAGCAAAGAGGAAAATGGTGATTTCTAACATGTGGTTAACATTTTTATGGCGTCCATTTCATCTTCTTCTTGACATAACAAAGTATTTTTGGTGACTTTACCAAAACAAAGAGCGGCTGAAAATTCAACTCAATTCAATTTTATTTATACAGCGCCAAATCACGACAACAGTCGCCTCAAAGCACTTTATATTGTAAGGTAGACCCTACATAAATACATATAGAGAAAACACCAACAATCATATAACCCCCAAGCACTTTGGAGACAGTGGGAAGGAAAAACTCCCTTTTAACAGGAAGAAACCCTCTAGCAGAACGAGGCTCAGGGAGGGGCGGCCATCTGCCTCGATTGGTTGGGGTGAGAGAAGGAAGACAGGATAAAAGATGATAAAAGAGATAAAAGGAAATTAAAGCCTCATTTACCCGGGCTAGTATAACCTGGGGACCCTTAGTAATTTTTGATAATTACAGAGTTTGTTTGTGAACTTATTGCTGTGTGTGACACATCCATAAATTAAGTAAACTAACTGATGTACCCTATTAATCAAACAAAGCCAAACAGCGGTGATCATATCAGCCCAATGAGAATCACTATCTGTGTGATTTGTGCATGTTTTTCTTTTCTGCGTCACCGCTGTCACACCGTTCCTGCAGAGTTACTGCAATAGCAAGAAATTATAAGAAAAGTCTGAACAGCACTTTCAGGAGGGTTTGTGTTGCTGCACAGCATAGACGTCCCTTTATAGAAAGAGTAAGTTGAAATCAGTCAGAGAAAGTAAAATCACAAAGAGCAATAATGATGCATGCGTGGGCGATATAAAGAAGGGAATGTTTGGCTGTTTTGAACAATATCAGCATTTTTTGTGTTAGGTCAAGAGGTGGAGATAACACAGACTTTGCTTATGCTCTGCAAATGTAAGATCATTTCTAAAATACAAGGTACCCTGGTAATAATAAAGCTGTGTACAGTGGAACCCCGGCTTACGAAGACCCCATTTAACGAAAAATTCAAGTTACGAAGGCACTTAACGGCAATATTTCTGCCCGTGGTATGGCAAAATGCCCGCGTAACGAAATCCGCTGGCTCTGATTGGCTGAGCCAAGAATGCCCACAATGCCTTCCGGATCATGTGATAACCCCTTGGCTTTCGTACTTGCGTTTCGCTGTTAGAAACGCAAGTAGATAGATAGAGTAGTAGATAGAGTCATCATCGTCTCACCACGCTATTGTGAGCAAACGCAGAGCCCTGTGTGAGGAGGAGAAGAAGAAAGGCACGGAGGAAGCGAGCGAGGCTCCACCGAAAATCATCTCAGAAGAAAAAGTAATTATGAGAAAAATCATGTCAGCAGCAGCAGCAGCAGGAGAGAGAGAGAGGTTTTTCCTTTTACAGTTATTTCACAGAGTATTCCTATATTCGTTTCAAGTACTTTGATCACATGACACAGTAATATCCAGAAACTTCTGTCTGTCCTTTTGTTTTATTTCCTTATTCCAGTGTCAATAAGCATGACTACAGCTGAGGAGTAATTTTATACATTTTTAAGAAAATGCATTCAAATCTGAACCAACCAGTGTTCCAGTTACCAGTAGGCTAAAGGAACCGTCCAAGTCCAACCAACCAGGAACCTGCAACACAACCAGAGAAGCACCGACAGCAGCCCCCAGGTTTATTAAAAGATGTCAGGTGTCAAGATGTCAAACCAGAGTACTCCCAGTATTGGGATGTCATATCAAACATGTAGATCATCAACAATGAGAGATCCAGCAACCACCACCTATGCTGTTGACCAACAGGCTGCTGGTGCAAACTGTGCTACTGTTGGCTGAAGACAGAGGTAGAGGAGAGGGTTGAGGCGTGTTTGGAGCCAGAGAAAGAGGTGGCATGAGACTGAGGGAGATTTGGGGTTTTTTTTATAGGTAATGTGTAGTTGTGGGCAGTGTAGTCTGAAGCAGTTATATAACACAATGAATGAAAGATGATTTTCACACATTTGTCTCATTGTTATTGCGTCATCAGAGCTGCAGATGTTAAAATGTGGACATGCTCAGATATCTACCCTTCTTAGCCGGCTCCCAGCGCGAGTACACAAGGCTTCATACAGGATCTGACTAACTGAGAACTTCTGTCTGATGGTGGCGATTGGAAACAATTCTTGGTTTCTGTTATATTTTTATTCTATCTCAATCTCTGTCCATGAGTTTACCTCTTTTTTATTTTAAAGATCAGGTTTCATATGGTTTTCAGTGTTTCTACCTCCCTCCGTTGTTCTTTCCCCCATCCTTTTGTAATTGCATAGATTGAGTTCACCTGTGCCTGTTATCCGCCCCTACCATGCATTACTTATGTAATCTTCTCCCTCAGTTATCCCCCTGTCCCATCTTTGTACCATCTTCCAGCTTTAAGATCTCAGATCTTTAATGACGATCTGTTTGTGTCCACATAAAAACTTTAAAACACTTTGTAACCACCTTGTAACTTTCATAGGCAAAAGTGAGGATTTTTAGTCTTCACATTATTAATTTTTGAATTCTTAAACAAACTAAATAATGAATATGAATCTGTATCGCTCTTGTATGTTATCTAAAATTGATGTAGCGCTAACACCTGCTACAACGCTAATTGTACGGTGGCTCAGAGAGAACAGCAGGGCTGCACGCAGGAGGAGAGAGGAGGGAGACTGAGAGGCATGAGGGACAAAGCACAAAGTAACGAGGATATACTGCAGTGGTGGAGCCAACTTAGTCAGGTGGATATCTAACATTTGCAGAAGTAAAACTGCATGAAGTTATATTTGTCTGGTTCCAAGGTTCACTTCATTGTTTGTTAACTTCTTCAGGATGTGGGACACTGGAAACCCTGAGCTGAGCCACTAAATGATGTGGGCATTGTTTCTTTTTTAACCAGTAATCTGACTGATTTTATGTGCAAGTACTGACATGTCTGTACTGCAACAGCACAATATCTACGAATCAATACTGATAGTTTGGATTTTAAGAAAGGAAGGAAAACACACAGACAAAAGGAGTCAAACTAGTTTAACAGCCAGGAACGTAATCATACTCCAGCTCCAGGTTTCCTGCCTCGGTTTGTGTCTTTGAACCGTGCATGGTGGCGTCTCTTCAGAACCAGAGAGAAGGAGAAGGTGATGACAAGTGGAGGTGAGAAGAAGGTGTGAGGTCCAGCGTGTTTACGCCTTTGGAGGCTGCAGCAGGAGACAGTGGAAAGTCAGCATCTATTTTCCACACATGTCCCACGAAGCTCGGCGTGGACAGCAGGTACCGTGTCATCTTTACCCTCGGCTCTCTCACTGAAGATATCAAAGTCAAACCGAGACTGGAATTCATCGCTGACACTGTGCTTTCCATCACTGACCTGCGAATCATTTACAGTCCCGGAGAAGAGATGTGAAAAATTAGGTACAGACACAAAAACATCTGCCTGTGGAAACAGAGCCTTGTAAAATTAAATAATAATAATGTATACTTTATTGATCCCCGTGGGGAAATTCCTCTCTGCATTTAACCCATTCACTCAGTGAAGCAGTGGGCAGCCATTGGGCGCAGTGTGTAGGGACGGTACCTTGCCCAGGGGTACCTCAGGGTAGCTGTTCAGGGGAATCGAACCCCCAGACCTTCCGATCATGGGGCCACCACTCTACCTACTGAGCTATCCCTGCCCCTTTACTAAGGGCCACTCTACTAAAGTACACTGTTTTTCTGCTTGGGCTCCAACCAGTGTCTACATCCGGGCTTGTGTTCCACTTGCAGGTAACTACAACACAATGTGTTTTTTAAAGTGCTTTATCCTCATTTTCTTGTATATGTTCATATTCCGTGACCTGTGGTTTCCCCTGAAGGTGCTACTGCTAGAGTGCAGCTTTCACTTCTCAGGCTGAGCAGGCTCCAAATATCACCTCTGTGAATGATCTGCATTTATGTAATGATGAGCGCTGCATAAATACTTTAAGGCTGTGGAATACCCAAATCCCTGCAGATTTTCCATCACACAGGAGGTATGAGGTGCAGGTGTCCACCTTCGGAAATTTGTACTTAAAGAAATGTCGTCAGTAAAGAGACTCGGTGTGATCTGTAGATGTTTATCAGTGGCACAGTTTAATAAAACTAATGAGTTCATGGAAGCGACAGGTGAAAATATTGCCCGACTCTGGCATGCAGTCTCTCGATGTGGTGGAGGGATTTTAATCTGAACATTATTCCTGTTCACAGCAGGAATCTGCATCTCATTTCACGAGATTTACCGTGGATGTTAAAACTCCGTTGTCTGCTGCACTTCTTTCAGCGCTGTAACAAAAGCTTTGGGATATTTAATGCAAAGCTGCGTCTTTGCACTGACAAACCTGACATGACAGTAAAATGAGCCTTTCTCGAGCCTTGTCAGCCCTGTAGAGATTTGAATAAAACAAAACGGCGGCCTCGAAACAAACAGGATAATTATGGCCTCGGGTGCCTGCGCCTGTCTCTCTTCCTGTTGCTTTTATTCCACAAACACTGAACTGGAAAAAGTCGCCTCTTGCCGCAGAGCGGCACCTCTGCGAGTGTTCAATGGCAGATGTTCAAACCGTGACAGATGAAAATGAATCTTTCTTTCGTGCACTCTTTAAAAAAAGAAAAGGCAAGACAATAGAGGATTGTGAGTTATGTAACTCGCTGTAAACCTTCAAGCAAACTGGAAACGGAGGAGGAGGAGGAGGAGGAGGAAGCTGCACTGCTAAAAATTTGCTTTTACTGGGATTGTTTAGCTTTTTTGTTTAGTCCCACCTTCCTACATTATCAACTCTGCATAATATCTGAAAAATTCTACCCACAGCATTTCTGCAAGGACTGATGGGACTATCTCTACAGGCTCGCAGAGACAATAATACGCGACATTCACGGAGGAATGTCACAGACCCTCAGCTGGAATTCTAAAGCCCATTTCTAATGAGAACATTTCACAAATAGCAGGAAAATGTTATGGTTGAAGAGATGTCTGCAGACTTCATAAGCAGCCCTTTCATTTTTGTTGAGTGAGGGTTTTTTTATGCTTTTAGTTCACCTGCTGGTATTTTTATCTGTACTTCATGAAAGCACTGCAGGTTCAAAAACACTTAGTATTACAGATCGAGCCTCTGGAGTCGTTCGTTCAGCGTGGTGGCTTTATTTTTCACATTTACCTGATAAAAAAGTGCTGCCGAAAGTGGTCTTTGTTCTCTTTACTAAACAATGAGCACAGATTATTTGTTCTTTAAGAAAAATGGTTTAAATTAGTGATCATTGTGTGACGAGGTGATAAATATAAAAGCTCCAAAAATCTCTCAGCAGGATAAAACAGGGGGAGGTTCAGATGAGAGTCACGATAAACATGAATCCACATCTGTCTGTAATTCTTAATAAAATCCATAAACTTGGTAAAAATAATACAAATCTGTTGCTTTCTAGGAAGCCGACGGAGAAAAAGTGGAGTCATTTGTATGTTTAAAGCTTTAGGGGTTTTTAAACACACACACATACACACTATAATAGATTTTGGTCATTTTTACAATGAAAGATCCAGCAGAGAAAAACTGAACTGAAGTAAAAGTACTTTTACTCAGGAACAAAGAGTTTAGGATGGATTAATAAATATTGAACTGTCACGGTTCACGGTTTGTCTCAGTGGCAGGACGTGCTGGGAAAAGTTCAAGTGAAAACACTTTAATGGAAACTTTTGAAGTTATTCCGAAATTTGCTGAAACATTTATTCGTACGAGTCTGTTTCTTTGTAGGTTAAGTCCTGTCACCAGCAGAAGGTTTGACAGGTAAGAGTGTTCTCACAGGTGCCTGGTTCAGGTGAGTCTTTACAGATTGCACATGAGTTTTGGTTTTTTTGGTGCTTCTTTTGCTCTTCACTGGCACAGATACAGGTAAGAATACACTGTTTTTCCACAGGCTTGAGTGCAGATCACAGGCCAGTTTCAGGTGGAAACAACAGGATACGATCTGTGATGGTGGAGGACGGGTCAGATAAGTACTAAGGTGACAGGTGAACCAAACTAGGGCAGCCTGAGTTACACAACCACATTTGTGTAGTCTAAAAAACCGGCAAGATTGGAGAAGAAGTTATAATAACTGCAGATTAACACCAGGTTTAAACACAGGCTGTTTAACTACTGGGCAAAGTGGCAAAACAAGATTTTTTTTCTTCATTTTTTTTTCTTTTCATTTGCGAGCACATTCATAGCCAGTCTGCAGGAGCGTGCAGAGAACGAGTGTCAGTCATCAGCTGGAGTCGTGTCGAGTGCCGAGCGCTGACACCGCTGTCCTTTGCTGTGCGTCGCTGAAAACCTACATATACCTACATACACACAACCTACCAACATAACCTTAGCAGGGCAGCAGCTGAGGAAAACAAGTCATAATCATCATTGTTCAGACACGCTGATGTCAGAAGAAGACGGGCATTTATCAAAGACTCCTCTCTTTGTGTTTGACTGTGTCGCCTGCAGCAGTTATAGGTCAGCGGATGACACAAACAACAAAGAATGTGATATTCGTGGCACTGTATGGATAAATAGATAAAGTATGAATAAATGTATACATGTATGGATAAGTAGAAAGAAAGATGTACTCAGGCCCATAAATTATCATACATGAGCTCTCAGACTGCAGAATATTACTCCTGCTGCTGATCATCGTTCTATAGAAGGAAACAACACAACTGTAGACAGTAGAAAGATTACACCTGCAATAATCACAGTGTGTACTATCATTTAACTCCACTCTTTACTGTACTGTCTTTACTCTGGATTACTCATTCTAGTCCATGCTCTAATTTATCCTGTTGCAAATATGTGTGCTCTACTTACATGGACAGAGGTTATGATGATTTATAAACTGAATAATCAGAGTTTAATAAGTGTACTGTTATTCTCATTTATTAAAAAATGGGCCTTATCAGACTGAGGAGTTATTGAGGAACCAAAAACAGGTTTCAGGAAAACCTTCCCAGATCCGCTCCTTTAAATATTTTACTGCATTTTTGCCGTTATTGATGGCTGTTTTGACGTGCAGATAATAAGAGAGAGTGTGACACGTCTGGACTTTAGCTAGAATGTAGAAAGAGTGGGACAATCAAAGGTTAATGAACGTGTATTGTGATAGGAAATGAAGGCTCATAGCACATAAGTGCAGTATTTCTCCTTCTGATACGGTGCTGAAGTGCTGCTTTGGGTTAGATTCCAGAAATATGAAAAATCTCATTAAAAATCCAATTAATGCAAATACAGCTACAACAGAGCTTGAAGTCACGCAGGTTGTTTTGTATGTTTAGAAAATGTTTGGAATGTCTGTGTTGTTGTTAATTCATTTATTTAGAATAATTAAACAACCAATATTTCTCAAAAAACGAATAAAATGGAGATTATACACCACCAGCCATCAACTTCATGTTTTTTAATTATTACTGTAATCATGCTTCTCAATGGGCAAATCATCCATTCTGATCATTAAAGTGGATCTCTCCTGCTCATTTCCATCTTCGTAGTTTTATTCTTGGAAGCATAACCCTTCTTCATGACATCATACAGCTGTAGGGCATAAAAAATGTGTAAAATCGAGTGTTTAGAGCAGTCTGAGCTTCTGACTCACATGGAAACAAACACTGACCTCAGTTGGCCATATTTAATATGAATATCCACCACCGAAAAAGGAAATATGACTGGAAAAGCAGACTAGGAACACTTTAATAAACAGGAAGTAGCCCAGAATATTTAGATGACCTCTGTAGGAGTCGAGCAATGTTGCATTTTGCTTCACCCGAGTGTGAGAAAAGACGTTTTGTTTGCCTAAACAAGTAGTCCAAGCATCATCAAATGGGGTGCTGATGGAGTCGTATTCTGACTGTTTGTCAAGAAACAAGAAAAAAGATGAAGAAAAACAAAAGAAAGAGAAACATTTATGAGTAGCTGACTGGAGATCACTTTGTGGGGTTTTATGGGACAGATACCAGTCCTGCTGCTGAGTCCCTGTCCACCCTCTTGAGGAGACACACCAACCACCTCATGGTAGTACGTATGGATGTGCCATCCTGGATGAGCTGGACTACCTGTGCAGGCTGACTGGGCTGCAGGTACCGTCTGCTACCACAAGGACACAGGGCCTGATGCTGAACCATTCCCATTTGGAGGTCATCTCGTTGTTGCTTCTCCAGTCCACCTTTTGTCTCTTTGACTTGCACCAACGCAGCTGAAATGGATTCACAATTGTTTCTCCTTCTTAACTGGATGGACCGATGTCCCCTTTGTGTTATACTACGATAGTCCCTTGGCGTTCCCTCGTTTTTTTGTCCATTGAGGAAGGTGGAGGAGGACTCCGCCCTCCAGTCCCAGCAGCTTCACTGAAGATCAGAGTTTGATGCTTTAGATAACTTTGGTTAATTCTGGTTAACTTTAAATAACTTCAGGAACATGCTATGCTAAGTATTGCACTAAATTACAGAAGCTATCATAACCCTGCAGCACTTCACTATTTCACCATGCAGCCTTTTACTATACTGTATAAGCAAAGATATAAAAGAATTGGTTATGACAGAATGTGAATTTATTCATATTTTCGCTCCCAAAATTTGTCTCTTTTTCTTCATTCTGTATTTTTCTGTCAGGTAGAAGGGTGAAGCGGAGAAAAAGTCTTTGAGATGACAAAATCTTTTTCCTGGAACTTGTTTCTTAACATTTTGAAACAACAGTGTCATTTTTGTTGTTGTTCCAGCTTACTTTAAAGCAGAAATGATGCATACTTTTGGCTGTGGGATATGTTTTACAGTGTAGGAGGAGCATCCGGACAAATCCTGAGAGTTTTCGGTGAGAAACAGGCTGATAAATTAAAGAGGAAGCTCCTCTTTTGAACATGAGCACAGACAGCAGCTTACACAGTATTTGCTTGCACTTAGTGCCTGAATGAATCATTCACTCCTATAATTTATTGACTGGCACCTATAAATGATGAATGACCAGGACGGAGCCTTTGGCAGCAGCTGAAATCCTCTGCGGGGGAGAGAAAGCAGGAAGCTGGAAAATATGAAAAACAGGCGGCCATAAATAAAACAGCCTTAATCACATATTGTTGTCACAAATCCCAGAACAAAGACAGGCGTCCTTCTTCTCTGAAACCCAGCGGAAAAACAACAGTCACCCAGCAAGAAGCATAGCCATATGCCTCAGATACACCTTGGCAGTTCCTATAATTACACTTTATCCTACAACAGTATTCTGCTGCTGGGACAGTAGTTATTTACTACTGAGGGCTTGAATTATTCATATTGACTGTCTGGGCTACCCCAAAAGAATTAGCTCTGGTGATGGCTGTAAGCATGCCCATATGTTCTTAACCAACAGACAGCACTGTGAAATTCTTCCGTGGTGGAGCCAGAATAAAGATTATTGTCAGTTTTATGTCAAAAATGACGTCACAGCTGCCGTTGTGGGGCCATTGTGGGGCCTGCACGCAGGTGTCATTTTGGCTTCCAGTTTTTGTGAGCTGGTACATGACAGGTATGAGAGCCAGTCTCTACCTGTATAACACAGTATTTGTATTTGAAATAGTTTTGAATGTATTGCTTGCTGTGTGTGTTTTTAATAGTTTTTGGTTTTCATCATCTCGGCCCGCTGTTTAGATTGTGTGATGTTCACACTACTGGACTCGATGTGAAATGATCATTATTCTGATCAAGTCAGCTGTGAAAACCAATCCACAGACAAGGTCATGACACCATTGAACCAATAAGCAACCAGTGAAGTGAAGTTACAGGTGGAACCAGGTGTCTAAAAAAAACAGCAGACAGAGAGAAGTGAGCATTAAGGCCAGACATGAGTTTCAGTGGCCAAATCCTTCCTGGGCCGGAGCTAGAGCTTCTAATGCGAGCAAGAAAGACGTTTCACTGGATGTCAGATCAGCTGTTTGCTTGTTGCTAAGGCAACAGAACAAGATGGATGGATTAAACTGTTAGACTTGAATGTTAACATGGGACTGTGCAGTACCTCGCTTATTTTCTTTTATTTTTAGTGTTTCTTCGCTGCCGAAGAGGTTTTATCAAGTACTTTCATGTCATTCAGTTTCCTTTAGTTTGTGAGCATTTACCCTTTTTTTCTTTCATGGTTTCCTGTTTGCACTTTCTGTAGCTCCAACACCTCCAGCTTTGGCCCATTTTAAGTATATAAAACATCGACACTCTTTTGTAATTTCCTCAATGTGGTTACATTTATATCAGTTTACCACAAGAACCAACAGACCAGTCAACACTGTAACATGGGTGTGTACCAGCTCCTATAATGCACTAAAGCCCCCCTAAATTAAGTATGTCGTTCAAGCAGCAGTTCTCTCTGTATGAAACCAGCATTGTGTTGCATTTTGATTGACGGGTCTTCAAGTCACCCACTCCTCATTTGAGAAAGCTGAGGTCTAGACACGCTTATGCAAATCAGGATATCGCAGCATGATGCAATGCTTCTAAATCTCCTGAAAATCTTTGACACTAGTCGTTGCCGATCTAAAATAAGGATGCATTTAAGAGCCACACACCTTATTTTGTTTCTCAAATGTGTTTCCTGAAACACATTTTCCTGGACTAATAAAAGCGAAAGCTTGCGAGTCGTGATGTAGGTCTCAATTTGGACTCAAGGAGCAAATAAATCAGTCAGGTGCTACTTCTAAATTGCGAAGCTGTGGAAGAAGCGGAGCAGGTAAATATATATTTGCAACAGGGGGAAACAGTGTGTGCCCTGAGCAGATATTGAAACCCAGATGTTCCAGTTGGATTTGAACCACAAACCTCTGAGTAAAAACTCCCAGAATCAGCCAGCTGGGCTATGCAGCAACTGTGCCAGGGCAGAAAGTAATTCCTGCAGATCACAAAAACATGACTAAATACGCTCACCTGGCAGCTGTGGTCAGCACGTGGCAGAGCAGGTTAGCCACTAATGGTTTGGTTGGATGTTTGATCCCCTGCAATTTCTTTAAACTTCCAGAGAGATTGAAGACCGACTACACCCTGAGCAAGATGGATATCTGTTTCTTCTCTTCAGTATAAAGACAGAGGTCCAGGTTGTGCAGTCCATCATACAGTAACCTGAGGTGTTAGACAGTGGAGAAAGATAAAACCTGATCTGCTGTTAACAGTTCCAGCCATTGATTTTATCCAAAAGATGGACCGTGAAGCCTCTCTGTTGCTATCTATTAGCTGTCATGTTGGGGGGGTTTCAGCCAGAAAGGATCATATTTGGACGAGAGGGTTGAGTGCTAACACAAGCAAGCTTGTTTATCAAGCTGCATCCATTTATGGACTGTATGAGTGGAATGCACAGACACAGAGAGCTGCTAATTAGTGCCAAGCAAGAGACAAATAAATTTGAAAAATAGAATTTCCCTCAGCAAAAATGGAGCACAGACTTCTCGTCAGTACAGCTTGTTATGAAGGGGGGAATTAGCTTTAGAGACTAAAACAGCGTGTTGTATCAGGCTGTGAACATGATCGTTTCTGCAGTAAAGCTGGACATTTTAATACAGGAGTCTGTAGGGACTGACTCACTTTTGGAGTCTAAAGTGGACAACAGAGGAACTGCAAGTCCATTTTTCACTTTCAGATGTTTTCACCTGGTTCCAAAATTGCTAAAATCATGTCCATTCCAACATTAGGAGACTGAAACAAACAGCTGCTGGCACTAATTCTCCTCTCAGAGCTTGTGTTGCTGTTGCCTTTCTAGTTTCCACTCTTTTCAAGTGGATGGAACTCAACTAATGTCTCCTTTTTACATATCTATATATAATCTTGTTTAATAAATGAGATCCTGGATGTACATCAAAACGCTTTGAATCGCTGAGCCTTTGAACCTCCAATTACCAAATGAAACTTTCTGTTCTTTTTATCTGCAGTCTTTTTTCTGCAGCTGTGTGGGACTGTTAAAATAAATTACACTTTATGGAGTGTGGAGCAGTGAATGAATGAGGCTGTTTTCCAGGTCTGTGAGTTTGTTTTGTGCCTGTTGTTCTGGGCTTCTGCGTTCACGCTGCTCTCTTGTGAGATGCTGCTTATTTTGCACATGTCTGGCGAGGACTATTTCCTCTTTGTCACAGCAATCAGGGTAAAAAGCAACAGCAGAAGGATTTCCGCGCAAACTCTCGCCTTTGTTTTATGTATTCATTATCTCATGATGCAACGTTTTCCTCTCGGTGCCGGTGCTGACCTCTCTGAGCCAAACGCTTGAACCTTATACCGCTAACTACGAATCTCCTTTTTGACTTATGAGTGTCAGAAGCACAGAGGCCATCTACTCGTGAAGCGCTCATAAATAAAACATGGTGGGGTTGTTTTGTATGACAGGTGGATCGGACCAGGGATTATTTCTGCAGATAGAGGGAAGAAGTGCTGTCTCCCACAAGCTGCCGTGCACACGGGGCTGTCTCATGCATCTACACACCGCACATCTTTTAACTCTTATAACTTTGTATTTCTTCCCAGCTGACAAGTAAAATCAGTGTAAAGTAGGAAGGGGATTGCTGTTTAATGTGCTCAGGAGCTTTGATCCCAAGAGAGATGCAGCACTCAGGAGCGCCTCATGGAAATATGGAGTCATATGCTGCATACTGATAATAAGACTGCGACAAACTGAAGAATTAATGCAGCTCCACGTCTCTGCGTTTATTAACCATGCTGTTACATTCATTAGTTAGTCAGTTATTGTTTTTACA
This sequence comes from Etia nguti, assembly GCA_015106755.1. Taxonomy (NCBI): domain Eukaryota; kingdom Metazoa; phylum Chordata; class Actinopteri; order Cichliformes; family Cichlidae; genus Etia; species Etia nguti. Next base: position 1,618 of record VUQG01044005.1, on the reverse strand, counting down.
TGTTTTGACAAAAACTACCTCTTAATTGTGCGTGTTTAAACCCCTGTTAGAACAACATGTTCTCATTCCCTGTGCGTCAAATACTGCTGTAGGTGTCCCACACAAGAGCTATGTGTTGGTGCGGGGTCTTTCACTCACCAAAAAAGCCACATTTGAATGCTTAAAAAGACCCTTGGCATCATCTTTTAAATACTAATCGCTTTATTTATGTATAATCTTTTAAAAATAGAGTTCAAGGAGTGCTTTGACAGACAAGTAAAGCAAAGTGCTGAATTCATACAAAGCGCTGGACATTATGGCCAGAAATAGAACAGAATAAAGTTAAAGAGAACTTCAAAAAGTTACAAAACAGCAGGAGATGAGAGAGAGACATGAAGACAAGAGACGACATCACATAAAAGCGAGTTTATAAAAGTGTGTTTTTAAATGTCGTCTGAAAGAATCTTGCAAAATTGAGGGTCCTGATGGCAACAGCAAATATACCTCTAGATTTCCCCATCTGCACAGAGGGCAGCACTGAGAGATGGCTCCATACACTGATCAGGCATATTATTCTACACTGACTGATTATCTCTTCATTATGGCACCTTATTGTGGGTGAGCTGTATTAGAGATCAAGTGAACATTTTGTCCTCAAAGTTGATGTTAGAATCAGGAAAAAATAGACTTGAGTGAATCTGAAGAAAGATCAAACTGTGGTTGACAGACGACTATGTCAAAGCATGGCTCAAACCAAACTGCAGCTCTTGTGGGCTGTTCCTCATCTGCAGAGGTCAGTATCTATCAAAAGTGGTCCAAGGAAGGAACGTTGATAAACCAGTGACAGGGTCATGAGTGGCTCAGTGATGCACGTGGGGAGCAAAGCCTGGCTCATGTGGTCCGATCCAACAGACGAGCTGCTGTAGCTCAAACTGCAGAAAAACTGATGTTGGTTCTGACAGAAACGTCTAAGGGAACGTGAGCATCAGAACTGGACTACGGAGCAATGGACGAAGGAGGCCTGGTCTGAGGAACCGTGTTTTCTTTTACATCATGTGGATGGCAAGGTGCATGTGCGTCCCTTCTCTGGAAAACACCCGGCACCAGGGTGCACTATGGGAAGAAGGCGAGCTGGTGGAGGCAGTGTGATGCTTTGGGCAATATTTCTTTCGCCATCTTACAATGCTGTGATTGCAGCCATTCCCCAACTCTCTGTGAATGGTACTCATGGCCATTGATCAGTGGTCTTTGATCAGTGGGTTTTGGTCAGTGGTTGTTGATCAATGGTCATGAGAATTTGCATAATTAAGATTAAGGAACTGACCTCCCAGCCCATTGTTCCTTCAGTGGGCTGGTTTCAGTCGTTATGCAAATATACTGTTTATAAGATTGGGGAAACCTGCAGTCAGCTGAGACTGAAGAAGTCACTTGGATGAGTGACGAAACGTTTCTCCCACAAAACGCTACGTCCAGATGAACAGAATCAACTTTTGGAGATTTACTTTCCTGGATGATTGAGAATGCATCAAGACGTTTTAACCCACTTTGGCAAGGACTGCCTAAAGCTTGTACGTCAGTATGAGCAAACAGCACGTAAGATGGCGGACTACAGGAACCACCTGAGATTCAGCCTGAGATG
>VUQG01044004.1:26148-39204 GCA_015106755.1 Etia nguti | reverse complement strand
AACCTGAGTTTTTTTTTTTTTTTTAAAAAAAAAATTTTAAATTTAATTTCTTCTTTTTTTTTTTTTTTTTTTTTTTTTTGTCAAAAAACAGCAATCACAGTTAGGTTAACCCTCTGGTGTCCAGGGCATAATTGAATACTTTTGATTTTACCTTTATATCTCTCCTTTAACTGTTTACCTTACCTTATTTGGTATCATTCTAGTCAGGTCAACCTCACATGTCTGAATTTACAGTTATTTTATTTACTCTGTTTTGACATACTGTATTAACACAATTGACCTAAAATCACACACACAAAATCAGAGTAGCAAGTAAGTACAAGTACTTTGTGAAACAAACAAACAAACTACTGTTTGTTTGTTTGTTTAACTACTGTTACTGTACTTAAGTAGAATTTTCAGGTATCTGTACTTTACTTAAGTAGTTTTTTTGGATGTCGCATAAAAAGAGATGACTTGTGCCAAAGACAGGGGTTAAAAATGTGTTGTGTTTTCTGTTTTTTGTTGGGTTTTCTTTTTGCCACAATACCAGAATGACTGCAGGTGTCCATAAGTTGTGGTTGTGGTACTTCAGCATACAGCTAGCCCTACTGAAGATGAGCGAGCATAAAGGGAGTGACTTTTTTTTTAAGTGTAGGTAATTTCAAATGCAGTGTTTCTATCAGCTCAACAAACATCAGCAAACACACAAACTTTTTGTGTGCAGTTTGTTGCACAGTGGTTGCTAACTAAAGTTCCAGCTCCATATTTCACAGGGAGAGGAAAAAAAGAGAGCTAACTTCACTCAGAGATGAAGAAAGATAAGAAAGGCAGGACAGGAGAGAAAGAAGAAAAGTTAGATTTAAAGTTAAGGACTGCTCAGTGGTTTTTGATAAACTGGAAACGTAACTCTTACATGTAAGTCCTCATGTTTTTAAATCAGATATTGGGTCTTTACATGTGACATTATGTTTTTTTCATGTTGCAAAACATGCAGAAAAACAAACTGAGTTAGACTAACTGTGTTATTAAAAGGTCGCATGAAAATCGTCTGCAGGTTAGTGCAGGATAAACAGGTTAGTTTGCTGTGATGGGTTTAAAGTAAAGAACAGTGTGTGACTGGTGCACGGTGGCTGTGGTTTCATGGTCAGAGTTAGGTTACATCAAGTGTACCAGAGATTGATATGAATTAATATGAAGCGTACAGAGATCCATTCACAAAATTCCACCTTCACACCAACTTACTGCAACTTACAACTAACTATACTGTCTAGTATAAAAAGTTATTCAGCTTTTACTGGAGAATGTTTTAACAGTAGCATTTGTACTTCTAATTAAGTACAGAATGTCTGTACTTTTGCCAACTCTGGTTGCCATATAATTGTTGGTCGAAATGGTACATTTTTCCACCAATAGGAAAGGGATGTCATGTTTTTTTGTTTTTTGGGTTTTTTTTGCTCACAAGCAGAGAGTGCTTGCTAGCGCTGCCTTAGAAAACTATGTTTTTACCATTTTTTCCAGCACTAAACGTGATGATAGTATTCAGAAAAAAACATTGGGTATATATATTTTTTTTATCATAACTCTGATTTTATGTGGCCTGTGAACACAATTTAAAAGCTTGTATATAGTTTGAAATCCACACTTTCAATGTGACTGGATCTTGTTGCTATGTCATCTTAAATTGGTCATGTGATTTGGACATGCCAGCGTGTCAGTCGACCCCAGAGGGTTAAGAAACTAAAGTCAGATAAGCAGAGATAATGTGGGAAGTTTATTTTAATGCAAGAAAGAGGCAGAGAAGGCTTTCAGAAGCTGGATTTGATTAGCAGAGGTGAAAGTCCACTGAAGGTGTGACATATTGTTGGCTAGAATAACGCTGGCAGATCTGAAAGAGCTGTAACAGAGCTGAAAATCAATTGGTAGCTGCAGTGGTTGGATTTGCCACCATAAAAGATCGGAGTAGTATAAATGGACATCGGCATTAAAAAAGGGAACAAACTAGCTTTCGTAGCAAGTATACCACATCTGCTGTGTAGCAGGTACTAGATGGATATACTGCAGTGTTTTAGTAGGTGTGACAGGTGAGTAATGATTTAATCTCTGAAGATAGGTGGGGAAGTAGTGTTGAGATGTATAATCAGAAGACACTGGAGATAAAGACAAAGAATATAAAGGAACACGGTAAAGGAAAACAAAATGACAGACATTTAATTTGTGAATATTAAGAAATGTTAAAATGCTCAAAAGTGAAAAGCAATTACTTAGAATCAATGTAACCTAAACCATACTAATTGTGAAAGTAATAAATGCATTAATTAAAGAAAGCCCACATCCTCTTATAGTAAATATTCTGCTTTCAAAATAAAATAAAAATGAAAAAAAAAATTGCATTAATTTATGAACATTTGATTGGAAACTAGTATATCTGAGAAAGACGAATATGCTACCAATTAAAAGGTTGTATGCTCCGTTAGCCAGGAAGCTAAGATATGCTAAGCCAGTTGGGAAAACAGCATTAGAGAGATAAGAGCTGGTGTCTGACCTGACTTTTCAGTAGCAGTAGTTCTCTAGGTCATTGTGGCTGCAGGCACTGTGACAGTACTGCTCCCCAATGCCTTGCTTTAGGATCATCTCCATCTGGTCCTTAAAAGTGAACTCTGCAGCCTCATTTACACCCCCTCGCGCTGATGCTGCCCTGTCTGGAAACCTGATGGGACAGTTTAGGGCAAAAGTCATCATACTGGTTTAAATATAGCACACACAAAGCTTGAAGGGATTGAATAGAGGCCAGGGTCAGGGGATAAACCCCTCTAAAATATGGTAGTCTGAAGTGTTCCTTAGTTCATGGTAATGTGGGTTTTAGAGAGAATTTAAGCTTAAGTGTAATGTCATGCTGTAAGTGTTAAGTGGGCTTCTGCAGCCTGTCTCATACAGCACAGCATCATCATAGTTCCTGGGGATGTGGTAAATCTATTTTTCCTCACAGGAAAGAGAAAGGGGAACACCCAGTAGGAGTCACACAGGTGCTGTGAGACAATTGCCATGCCATACTAGGATTCTGACACACTTATATTCAAGACAGGTACTTGGACACATAAAATACTATGCAAAAATCTTGAGACACCCAACAATTAAAAAAAAAAAATTTTGCTAAGAATACTGGAAATCGATGCTTTGATTTATTGAAGCTTGCAAACATAAATGGAAAATCAACAAAGTCTGTACAATTCTAACAAGTTTGGAAGCCAAGCACAGCCTGAACTCTCTTAACCAAGCTTTCGTGTCTTTCTTCAGGAATAGTTCTCCAGGCTTCTTGAAGGAAATTCAAAGCTCCTCTTTGGTTGCCTTTTGTTCCATTCTCTGTCAAGATGATCCCACAATGCTTCAATAATGTTGAGGTCTGGGATCTGGAGAGGGCAATTCATGACTGATAGTGTCCCATTGGGTGTTTTTCTATGCAGTTATGCTTTTACTATACTGGCACTGTGTTTGGGACCATTGCCAATCAGACACTTTGCAGATTGTATTCCGTGGTGGATCAGAATGTGACTGTACTTTTCTGTGTTCATAATTCCATTGATTTTGATCCCTAAAACCACTGGTTGAAATGCAGCTTCAAACCATCACAGAGTCGCCACCATGTTTTACAAATTGTTGTAGACTGTTGTTGCTCTCTTCTGAACTCCTCCAAATATACTCATAATGATTTGAACCCAAAATTTTAAACTTGGATTCATCACCCAATAAGACTGTTGCCACTGTTTGCCTCCCTTAAAAATGGCTTCTTAACAGCTGCCCTCGCACTGTGACCAATTCTGACAAAGATAACTGTAACTGATATTACAAGGTAAGGTTGACGCAGGGAGCACAAGTATTATTTTATAGGATGTTTTTTTTTTTTTCTTGGTACCTAATGTCAGCAAATTTTAAGAAACCCCCAAACCTTTTTGCTTGGTTGAAAAGAAAGGATGGTTGTGATACACTGAAGAAAACACCAGTCAAACAAAATATAAAAGTCAGTAATACCAATTATCAGTTTATCACTTTGGCAAATTGAATGATTGTCAGTGCATCTGGGGATGTACTGGGACAGTTCTAATCTACCCAGACCTCACGGTGTAATCCATAATCCATGGGACCTAAAGGATTCACTTTCAGTGTCTTGGTAACAGACACAGCACAACTCACCCAGAGGCCCTGTGTCCAAGCCCCAAAGTACAAGACCTGTTGGTTTTAATGTTGTGGCTGATGGATTTTTATAGGCTCAAGGTAATCCTATAAATAACTCTTGATCTAATAATGACTGAGGTAACTATGAGAGATTAGGATAGAGGCGATGCAAATACCTACAGGAGGTGAGTTTTATGTCTGACCTAGACACTGAAACACTCCATTAACATGCAATTATAGACAGTACCTATGGGCACATGAAATGAAGGTCAATTGCAGAATGGCTGCATGGTTTGAGGGCAGACTGCAACAGCTCAGGCAGAGATTCTTCATTCAGGTTTAGCTAATGGCACATAGTTTGATGGTTCCCTTGAGCTCTCATATTACTGGTGCATGCTCAGGTATAAACATCTTGGTATGCCCATGTAAACCTTTCTGAGTTTTGGAAAAACAAATAAACAAACAAAACACAACAAAACAGAACAAAACAAAACAAAAAAAAGCCCTGTATGCCACTTATCAGCCTTTCAAAACACATTGGCAAAGTAAGTAATGATGAGATGAAAATGGTGGTTCTAAAATTTTGGTGACAGTCCAGCTTCTACCTGCTGGCTCTATAAATTGGATGACAATTTTCTTTTTTTTCCTTTTTCCTTTTTTTTTCACTGCTTGAGTCAGTTATTTATGGGGATACGTTGAAGCAATATACACAAAGCCCACAAAGGCTTAACCTGCCTTACAGCATCCCTTCTGTGAAGGAAACAGAAGACAGATTTTACTTTGCCACAGCATCCTTTTATTTGTGACATGCTTGTGTCCTCTGTTTTCCAATGATCTGTGGAGTGGTTTAGTAATATGAAAGATCAATATTTTCTTTACTAACCCCAAGCAATAACAGTGTTACCTGAATCTTAAGCAATATTCAAAAGACTGATGTCAATTAAGAAGATATACTGTGCTTATTGTATGTGCTTCTTTTCAACCTCTGTGACTGCAACAGTAATCATTTTATTTTCATTTACACATAAAGATTTTACAGAAACTGGTGATTTACTAGAATTTTCCCACACAACTATCTCATGGTTTACAGAGAACGGTCCAAACAGATAAAATATGCAGTGTGCAGCAGTTCTTGGGAGAAAATGTCTTGTTGATACCAGAGGTCAGAGGAGACTGGCCAGATTGCTGATTAAAAAGACAACAGCAACTCAAATATAACCACTCGTTATAACCAAGGTATGCAGAAGAGCATTTCTAAATACAGAAAACATGAAGCCTTGAAGCAGAGGGCTCCATGTGTATAGCAGCAGATGACCACACCAGGTGCCACTCCTCTCACCTATGAACGGGAAACTGAGGCTACAATTTACACAGGCTCACCAAAATTAGACAATAGAAAAAAAGGTTGCCTACTTTGATGAGTCTTAATTTCTCCTGCAGGATTTGAGTGGTACAGGGTCAGGTTTGGCATAAGCAACATCAAAGCATACATCCATCCTGCCTTGTATCAGTGGTTCAGGCTGCTGGTGGTGGTGGAACATTTTCTTGACACACTTTGGCGCACTTAGTACTAATAGAGAATTATTTCAGTTCCACAGCCTACCTGAATATTGTTGCTAACCATGTTGATCCCACTGAACCTATCTTCTGATGGCTGCTTCAAAGAGCATAACATGCAAATGAACAAGAAAATGAGTTCACTATATTCAGTGGCCTCCATGGTCACCATATTTCAGTCTAATAGAGCACCGTAGGATGTGGTGGAATTGCGATTTGCATCATTATTTTGCAATCTTGAAATCTGCAGAAACTGTGCGATGCTATCATATCAATATGAATAAAAATCTCAAAACGTTTCCAGCACCTTGTTTAAACTATATGAACAAGAATTACAGCAGTTCTGAAGGCAAAATGGAGGTCCAGTCCAGCATCAGCAAGGTTTACCTAATAAAGTGGCTGCAGAGTGTATGTTCAGTATTTGTCATGGCTGGGAAGATATGTTGTAATGACTAAATCAAACAGTACATTCAGATGCAATCAATGTCCAATGGTCAAAGCTTGGGTCAAACACAGGTAGATAGTTCAGGAAGCAAACAGTTAACTAAAGGGACAGAGTCCGAATAAAGTCCAAAAATTTCAACAAGCAGAACTGACAGAGTGGTCAAAAAATGTCAGGGGTCACAAATGAGAGACAAGAAAATACTGGAAAGCGCAACAAACTGCTGAGATAATCTGGCAGTAAATAAAGGGAAACATTCACTATCTATGCTGAGTGAATGATTTGCTGTAGGGAAACAGGTAGGGCAGACCAGTGTCTGAAAAACAGAAACAAGTGGAGAGAGCAGAACTAGCAATTATAAAACGGAGTGGGCTGTTACGTACATTATATCTATAGCTGTGAATAACTTTGCTAAGGGCATTTATGCAGTCATTGACTAGGTTCTATAGCAGTAATACAAATTTGGCTCAGGGAGGCTGCCCTGAAGTGTTGGGATAATGAAACCCTCTTTGGAAGCTCCATGTCAGTGTCAGCACATTCAGTAGCTAAAGTGGTAATAAACTGCTCTGGCATACAGGCTCCCAGCCTCCATGGGTACAGCTCACACAGTATTGGCTAATGATCAGGATCCGCGTGTTTTTTATGTTTTGACTATGTATGTCCCTATAGACAGAAAATGTTTCTGAAGCCCTGAATAACTCTTTTTTTATGTTATTTATGTAGTTTGCATTGTATTCTAAATTTTATTGTTGAGACTAAGATGGTTTAATCATCTGTAATGTGCAATTTCCTACAGTTTCTTTTGGAATGGTATGCCATGCCATTATGACTTAAATATTGGCTGCACTGGCTCTTAGTTTTTACAGGTTTATAGTCTATGACATTTTATTTCATCTAAGGGAAGCTTTTACTGCCTTTGCATTTGGAAGCCCGGATAGCGTAAACGTTTAAAACCCACAAGAACATAAATGGGAAAGAAGGTCAAAGCACATGGAGTGTGCTATTAATAGGACTTATTTTCTGTGATGATATTTAAAGCACATTTCTTAACCTTTCTGAGGGTACACTGTTTTTATACCATCATTCTTATTTATTTTATATATTTTATATATTTATTCTATATATTTTGTTTTCATTTTAAGCCAACAAATGAATTCTCTTTGAACTTGTAAGGACTTTTGATGCTCAACAAATGAAACTGAAATCATTTGGAATGTAGTGAAAACTTCTGTGAGTTAGAACTTTGTGTCTTCCCACACTGAAAATGTAAGCGGTTTAAAACTTAGCACTCAAAGTGAGGTTTTATAGGTTTATTCTGTTACAGTAATTATTGCAAAGACCCTATGCACAGAATATACATTCTGAATCATTTTAATATTGCTCTCAACATGACACAAAGGGCATTTCAGTTTCATTAGCTGTAGTCACTCATTTTATATGAGCCACTTAAAGCTCTGTTGTCAGTCTGCATAGTCTTGTGAATTCTCAACTTAGTAAAACTGAGACAATATTTTTCAAATGAAGACTGAAATAGACTCACTAATATACATGACATTTGGCAATTAGCTGACATTTGTCCAAAGCAATGAGTGAGCTAGCAGCAGGGATTCACTGATTTCCTCTTGATGATGGTGAAATTAGCTGCAGCTCAGATTGAGAGAGCCTCTGATTACAGAGTAATGACTTTGGGTTTATTCTGGTAATCTTAGTATCTGCTTTGTAAATGATACAGCCTGTATGTTCTCGTTGTTATGTTAATACCAGTTCTCTTCTCAAAAACCAAGTGAATAAATTAATTAATATTAGGCGATGACTCTGTTGCTTGGTATGGGAAGATACAGGGAAATCTGAAAAGCTGTTCTCATTCAGCCCACAATCTTTATTTCATTATGGAGTGTTCAATGGCACTGCTGCAAAGTAATTTTGAATCCAAGTGGAAACCATGCAGTAATGCTCTATTCAGGAACAACAATGTTTTTTTTCCCCTATCATGTGAGGTTTTTGTAAAGCTGCTCAAACACGAACAACCATTTAAACTCCCTCAACAGGCTCAGACACTCCACACGTACACCTGCAAACAAATGTCAAAACCAATTGCACATCTACTGCAAAACCAAGTGGTACCTCCAAAAGAGACTGAAAATGGTTGCAGCTATGAATAATGCACAGGCCTGCAAATAGGTTAGGATTGATTTAAATGTATTACTTGTTGCAAAGTGATTTGATACCATCATTTATTCTCTGAATCGCTCAAATGCACAAGAGCACATGGGGCATGCAGGAAAGCCTCTGAATAATTATGTGGCATTAGATGGAAATGGAAACTGCAAGCAAAAACTTAATTCACTGAAGGTGTATTGTCATGCATATACATGGACATGTATATAATGTAATTCTGTCCTTCTGAGTGCATTTTAAGTGACCTGAAAAGGGAAAGGAATCTCAAATGTAATGTTTAGAAAAAGAACCCTCAAATACATATGATCTGTGAACCTACTCAGTGCTAGTATGCCAAAGAACCTGCTTACCTATTGATTTCAGCTCACTTTTGACTTTATAAGTCCAAGTTTGGAACAATACTAAACATAAGGCTTAGCTAATAACAGCGGACAACAAGTGAATGACCTCTACTTACAATAGACAAGGATAGTTGCACCTTGTAATCCATAGCTAATGTATATTTAATTCTAACACCACATTGTGTAGCCCAAACAATCACAATGAGAGCTGATAGTCACACATGCACAAAGTCTGGATAAAGAGTTTCTTTTAACCATAACAATTCCATATGTTTAATGACACAAATGTCCTCACTGCTAGCAAACCATGGGTCTTTATTTTGCAATGATATTTTAATTTAATTTTAACTAGAACGTATACATTTACATAGTTATCAGTGTTTTATACCATTTCACATCACATCTTTCATGCATTGTTCCTTTTGTTTCCATTAGCAAGTGAAGTACATTAAAGAGAGACCTGCAGAAATCTACAAGAATAGAAGAAAACGGTATCTATATAAACAATAGATTCATTTTGAAATTAATTAGATTAAATGAAGTTAAATTCACGTGAAGAGCAAAACATGCCTTGTGAAGTGGCAGAGGGGAGCGGTCATAGCACAAGTCTTTTATTTAAGGTACTCTAGTTTGATTCCCAGACAGTAACAGTTACTACTGCTAAGGCTGTAAAACCTGTGAAAATATAGTTAAAAGACCAAAATCTATGCCCTCCTTAGTATAATCCCATTGGAGTCTTTGCCGGGCTGATTCTGACCCCCGTGCCTTATGTTTGACACTCCTGGTCTAGAGCTCTGCTCCTTGCCTCTGCAATTCCCTCCCACCAAACATCTGTGACATTGACGCTCTCTCCACTTTCTCTTTAACCTCGCTACTGACTTGATAGGTATTTTTTTTATTCTTATTGCTTTTAACTTTCTGTGTAATGTGACCTTGAGTCTTTTGAAATGTACCTAAAATAAAATGATCATTCATCATTTATTTTTGTTTTTGAAGTCATCTTCTGTCAGCCAAAAAAAAAAAAAACTTAACTACTTGCTAAAAACTCAGCATTAGCCTCTTAAAGTCTTTCTCAGTTGTTTGTGTGAAGGGCAAGTCAGAGTTTTGAATACTTGCTGGTGTCACGCAAATTGTTTTAGTTAGTTACCAAGCATGTTTTATCAAACATGATTTAATGATGTGTTCTTCTTAGTTCATGTGATTAGCATATATATTTATTAACTTATCATAAGGTATTCTCATCGTTATCTGTAGTTTCAGGATTTCAGCTTGTTTAAAAAATATGACTGTAGGCAGAAACTAGATTTAGTAGAGCTGAGCATCTCCAGTTATCAAAGCCCCCAACTCCCAAGTAAACTATAACAGACTAATCTTCATCTAGCATTATATTATACCAGGCACTTTTGTTTAATAGTTGATGTCTGTAAATGTAGTTTTACTCATAGCTTTGTGTTTCATGCTGATGCTGGAAGTGGGTAACACATGAGACCATAGTCCTGTTTAGCAGTCTTTTTAATTCTTCTCCTTCCACTCTTTATATCGTCTTACTCTGGCTGCTATGTGCTTGCAACATGACTGGCTGGAACAATTAATTCCAGCAGTGTCCTGTCTGTTGTAATAAAAGTTCAGTTCACTGATGTGCATGGTTTAAAATTTAATTATCCTTAGATGTAGTAAGACGTGAACAGACCATGACTGTGCTTTTGTAAGTCTGTGTTTGCTTGAGAAAGAGAAAGAGGTCAGGAGGTGGGGAGAAAAGAACTGGTAGCTTTCCCCCTGTCAGCATTCAGAGACACTTTGGATCTTAGTTTATGAAACATTTAATAGAAGAAGATTTATCGTACACATGAACAGCTTGTAGATTTCCAGAGTACAGAATAATTTTAGACATGTGAGGAAAAAAAACAGGGTTCATGAATTAAATTGTTTATGTATTGCAGAGCACTGAAGATTGCAATCTCAGATTCAAGTGCATTACTATCCTATACTGAGACAAGGAGCATAAAGCTGTCTCTTAAAATCATTGTAGAGAGCCATAGTGGCAAACGGCAATGAGGTCGCTAGAGAAGCATAACATTGCCATGAACTGCTGTGTATGCTGGTGCATAAACCATGAAGTAAAAATCTATAAATCACTTGCGGAACTTGACAGAAGAATACCAGATGCAAAAAATGTTGTTTAAGCAAAGTGTTGCTGTAAATTGTCATCCATATTATTTGTTATCATTTTTTTTTCAACATTTGTGGGCCTCCCAGATGTATTAAATGAAGTAAAGTGAATTCAGGGTTATATTGTATCAATGCTTACAGTTGGATTATGTTACTTTACATTCATTTACAAGCAGTTAAAAGTTTGTACGTGTTGTTTTCATGCCTATTAAGCAGTAAACCCCATTAATCAATTTGTCTTTTTACATCTCTGAGCCTGTGGCACCGTGGAACTTTGTTTCCAGTCACCTGTCCAGTCACCACAATTGTCATGAAATGGCAAGACTTTAGTGGACTGGCATAGAGAAGGATAGATGGTAGAAGCCACTCTAGAAGTGTGGAGGAAGACTAAACTCAGGACTAAACAGTACAAAGCTTGAACCTAAATAATTTCTTAAAGCAAAAGAAACAAATTACGAGTCCACAACAAAACTCTAAACACTGGATTGAAGACCGAGGACCATGATAGAAGGATCTGAGACCTGCCTAAAGTGTTACAAAAAATACAACACAGTCTTATATTGCAGAGCACACCTCATATGATACGATGTGTTAGTTATGTACTTAGACTGTGCTGAGACTAGAAAAGTTGTTTTGCATGTCTGCCAGTTGAAAGATCATAGATCATATGAAAGAGCATGGCATCTTAATAAAATACTACTGTCATGGTGTGTGTGTGGATGGGTGTGCGCATCTGTAATCATGCACATGTACCTGTTTGCTTGTAAGTGTATATGTGTGTCTGTTTTCTTGAAAGAGACAAGCTGCTCACAAAAGCACCATTGCTGGCTGCAGGGATGTAATATCTCATATCATGGATGAGAAATAGAAATGTAAAAAGGCAATGTATGATGCATATCAACGACCACATGTGTTATATGAATGTATGCATAAGTTCTTTTTATTCTTTATTATTATATATAATTTGGTCACTCACAAATGTGCATGTGAGCAACAATCAAAGCTTCCCAAAACTTGTTTTCCTCCACATGAAAAATGCACACATCAAACAGTTTGGGTGTTTCAGTTGGGAGACTCTGAACTTTTATGACACCAGGTGTACTTGTCAACGTTAGGAATGTTTAAACTTGTGCTCAGTCATTCTCCAATTCTATAGTATGACATGGGCATTAAATGTACAGCTTACTTCTTATGCTCAAATGCTACATAAATGTTCCAGTGGTGCCACTTTGAGCAACCTGCTTGTAGAGTGTCAGTGCAGCTGACAGTGATATACTGAGGTAGACTCCAGGGAAAATAAGCTAAAGAAAATTTGTTTTGCAGTAACTTAAAAATGACTCCCAGAATTTTCTGAATCTTTTTGAAGATGTCTATTGGTGTGCACTGTCCTTTGCTTTCGGGACTCAAAATTATAAATTCAGTAACAGAAAACAACAATAGCCTCGTAAGCAAAATAGCTGCCTTACAATAATGGTAAGATTAAGTGAAATTATGCATCCTTTTAAATGATTTAAAATGACCTTATTTGTATTCTGCATGATGATGATTCTTAGCATTAAAAAGCATTAAAGACTTTCTGATCCATATCAACACTCACACAAATAACAATTACGCAAGGACAATTTAGGTGATCATTTGGATCACACAGTTCATCACAATTATGATGATAAAAATTAAGTATAAAGTATGGAAATTATTATCCACTGCATTATTCATGCACTGCCCAAAGCAGAAAGAAAAGAAAAAAAACACCACTTTGTTAAGTCAGTTTTGCAATTTGAAAGGAAGGATTTAAGTAATTAATTGTATCTCTGTGTATCTTAAACATGTTTTACTCTGCTCCTTTACTACATACTGTACATAGAAGGAAGTCAGCGCTAAACATACAGTTCAGGTCAGTAGGTCATGGGATTACTATTTAATATTAAGGGATTCCCCCCCGCTTTTCAAAAAAAAAAAGGGGGGGGGGGGGGGGGGGGGGGGGGGGTACAACTGTCTCAGCATTTCATAAAGACTTTTTCTCTTAATTATTTTCATAGTGTGAAAACAATACTATTGACTAAATATTGTGAGTACATGTGACATATGGCCTGTATTTGTATAGCGCTTTACTTAGTCCCTATGGACCCCAAAGCACTTTACACTACATTCAGTCATTCACCCATTCACACACACATTCACACACTGGTGATCGCAAGCTACATTGTAGCCACAGAT
>VUQG01044004.1:8260-19669 GCA_015106755.1 Etia nguti | reverse complement strand
TTTTTATAGCGCTTTACTTAGTCCCTATGGACCCCAAAGCACTTTACACTACATTCAGTCATTCACCCATTCACACACACATTCACACACTGGTGATCGCAAGCTACATTGTAGCCACAGCTGCCCTGGGGCGCACTGACAGAGGCGAGGCTGCCGGACACTGGCGCCACCGGGCCCTCTGACCACCACCAGTAGGCAACGGGTGAAGTGTCTTGCCCAAGGACACAATGACCGAGACTATCGGAGCCGGGGCTCGAACCTTCCGATTACAAGACGAACTGCCAACTCTTGAGCCACGATCGCCCCATATGACAGAGTAGGACATGTTTGGTCTTTGGCCCATTTTGTCATGTTGTTTTGATGTTATGTTAGACAATTTCACCCCTCATGCAGTACAACTGACAACCATTTAAAAAGGGCTAAAATGTGTGGGCATTTTCTTTGAGCTAGCCATAAAGTGAAAACTCCTGTGTCTAGAAAAGGAAACTGGGCATGACATTGACTGTGACACAATCAATCTGATTCAAGCGTGTGCCACAGAGCATACAGTAAGCTTTTTCTAAAGACGATGGTGAGTGGCTCAAAGTATCACTGCCACCTGTTTGACACAAACAAATGTCTTTCATTTATGCCTTGGCAGCTGATAAAATAGGTTTTGAATTTCCGGTCCTTTTTTGTGTAGCTGTGATGAAAATGGATCTCTTTAAGTACATTGAAGGGTTTCTTGAGTCGTTCATATTAATAACCTGCCAACCTTATCTGCATGTACTGAAGGAACAAAATCACAAAAAGAGGATGATAATCAGCGAAACAGGATTGTTATTGCCAGCCACATATAGATCAAAAAAGCAATTGGAATTCTGTTGCCCTGTGTATTTTAAAGTGCTTGAACAGTCAGCCCCATTTAAAAGCCAGGACAGCTGATTGCAGGGCCACCTGCACAAAATGTGGGGAGGACTACTTACCAACGTCAGGTTCTATTTGCTGCATTTGCAGCGTTGGTAGGTTACGAGGACAGCTGACCTCAATAGACAAATGCACGGTGCAGGGGGAGACCTGCTTGTTGGCTCCAGTGCAGATCACTACAAGTGTGGGTGAGTGCACACTGTTAGATAAACACACAGGAAGACGATTGCAGTCACAGATAAATGCACACAGAGAAGAGTGCACCAACAGGCCTGTTCGTGCAAATATTTGACGGTGCCAACTGAGGACTGCTGTCGAATGTTAAAATGTTCAAAATCTTTTTTTCTTTTTTTTGCCTCTCTCTTTTGCCAGTTTCATGTGTTACTCAGTTATAGAACAACACAAGCCAGAAACTAAACCAACACAATCACACACAGAGCAATAACAAGACCAACATACAAAAGGTCTCCATTTCTTTGTCCTTGACAAATATACATATGCAAACGCCAATATTTAATACAATTTGTGACCTAATGAGTGCTTGCTCAATTCAAGACTATGAAAATGATTCTGCTATATAAAGAGGCAATTACAGAAAATGGCTACATTAAATACATCCACCTATGTCCGTCTTTAAAGCCTTGAACAGCTTAGTGCCTGTCTAAATATTCAGTATCTATAACTATAACCAGAACTAAATAATGTCTAATCCTAAACTGGTGACTGAGCTTCACTGTGGTGTCTCTTAGTTGTGTAACTCACAAGGTGGTTTTCAAGAACAATTTTTTAAAATTTGTCTGTGGCAGTAGTTCAAAGTTTTTCTGTCTTAACCCACTTCGGAAGCTGAAAAGTTCATGGCCCACACGTCACATTTTTAAGCAATGAGTAACAATAACAATGATTCAAGTTGGGGATGAGCTCATGGATGAACCTGAGTGCAAAAAGAAATGTATTATCTCTATTCAGTGGTAAAGTCCCACATTTTCAGTGATACAATTTATCAAGCAGCAGAGCTGTACAGCCAACAGGCATGAGGAAGTATGATTAATACTTAGCAAAGGGACAAATAGTTCCCTTAGTCTTTTCAGTAGTAATTACAACAAGATAATAGGTCCCAGGAGACTCATAGAAATTGCTAGCCTGCACAGGCAGTTTTATCAAAGTAATCATCTACTATGTATTATTATTTATACCATTATTTATTTATAAACAAACTCCTGAAAGCCACATAGCATACAATTCAGAGAATTCTCACATATGACAAAAAATAGTTGTGAAGTTTGAAGTAGATGATGTTGCACTGGAAGTAAGTCTTTTATTTTGAAAATAAAGAGCAAAATAAACAAACTGTTATAATTAGTTGTATATCATATTTCCACATGTGTGCAAGTATGGAAATATTTTTTGACTGTGGATTAGTCCAGTTATACTAGGCCATAGGCCTAATTAGACTTGCTGATCAAACTGAGCTCAGTACAGCAATGCTGACTGGAGGGATCTTCATGGTCCATATGAACAATGAATAACCTAGGTCAGTTTCAAGTAAAAAGTGGAAAATTCTTCAAAGGCCAATTCAAACATTTAATTTCAAACCAATTAAGCACGTATTTATTTGCCTGAGATGGATCCAAATGCACAAAGATCTGAGGATAACTGCTGAAAAGGCCAGACAAAGTATTAAAGGAGTAGCTTCAGTTTTTGCTTATGCTCATGGTTTACATACTTCTGTTAGTCATCAGTCATCAGCTGATTTTGCCAGTCAAAATCAGCAGTAGTAGAATAGGAAGTGAACTGCAGTGGTTGTGGGATTTGATATAATGCCATTGTGGCTAGGTGTCAGCAGTATAATAGTCACTAATTAGCGTACAGCTATTGGCTTTCTTTCGCTGTTGTTCCCAACCTATCTAGGTAATGTCTTCTGAAGTACAGAAAATGACCTTTGTACTTTTGCGTCAATAGGTAAATTTGCATTGCTGATTAACATGGTATAATGGGTTCTTTTAACAAGGCTGTTCTGCATTAGGAAGCAGTAGGCAGCAATATATTTGGCATGATTTGGCGAAAAATCCATAGCAACCTTTCAGCATACTGTAATTCAAGTATCCTCGGAGAAAACTAGACTTGCGCCTCCTTTTAACTTTGGTTTCATGATTTAGAAAACAGTTGATGACATGTTCGATCACAGGTCTGTTCAGGCCATGTGAGATAAAGCCGTATTAAGAGCAACAAATTCTCCAGAGAGAGTGAGATGTAGTGGCTTAATGGTGTAAGATCGTGAATTTCAATCATATGAGTTTTCCTCCACTATGAAGCCACACATTTTTTTTTTTTTTGCTTAACTTTTTCCCTCTATATATTCATGTATGAAGCAAGTACTGTAGCCATTGAGGCTTTATTTTCAAATCTGGAATTTTTTTTCCCCCTTTTAAATGTAATTTGTGTTTATGCATCATTTAAGTATTGCTCATAAATCATTTAGCCACATACAATTAAGTTCTATCATGCTTTACTGCTAAAGTAAATCACTTCAGCATAAATTTGTATCAGAAAAAAATGTCAATAAATAAACTTCATTTATTTGTTGTTGCGCTCACAAAAATTTAGGTCATGTAAGTATAGCAAACACTTGCATTGCTGACTGTTCCTCCAGGTGTTGTTGTTGGTGAGTGATGCACTTATTCAAATCTTTGAAGTAATCAATGATTTTGTAGCTTGCCATGAATTCTCTCTGTGCTACAATAGCAGTCCAAGATAAAAGTCACTGCGGCATCATGGCTCAGCTGCTTGTTGTTGCTATTGAAATTTTTATTGTCCCTTCCAGTATATTTCCTTCTGGCTGGTTAGTCTTTATGCTGCTGAATATATTTACACTTGCAAAAAGCATCACATTTATTTTCCTTTAGTTTTTTCCAGTTTCTTGGGCAGTGTATTGAGGCTTCTTTTAACAATTATTTTTGATCTAATTTTAGAGACTGAAGCCTTCTCAATGAACTATTAAAACAACATAATAGTGTGTTTCCCCCAGTAATGTGTCATCTGGGGAAGTTCTGACTTTAATTGTTCATCCATTCGTTTATCCACTTTGCTTCAGCCTGAGAAAGGTAGTAAAAATGGCTCAGTATAAAAATGACAATGTTTTACTTTCTTACTTTGAGTGCATTTCACATTTCATTCCTGCAGTACTTTTTTTCTCGCCATCCACCTACATCCATGTGCTCATACATCTCTCCCTTTCTTGTTTATCCTCCTGTCCTTCCTAACCTGGTGGGATTTGCTCCTCTTGGATAGGCTCAGAACCAGATGGTGCTCAAAGGCTTAAAGGTTCTGACTGGCACTGTTTCTGATTTATGTTTATCTGGCTGTGAGCTGCCTCGCGTGCTGCTGAAAACATCCGGGCCAGTGGTTCATGTCTGTTTATGCATAGTGCAGCTGACCTTTGGGATTTCAGTCTTACAGTTTTCTGGGGACAATCTGCCCAATGAAGCAAGGCACTTGATGCTTCATAAAACCTTGACACCACAGGCGTACATGTGTGTATCCATGTACTTGAGACATGCTGAAAAAATAAATAAAAACACAAATTAACGTAATTATCAGGTCCATGATGGGCTTAACTTCAGAAATCACGTACACTGTCTCACAGAGTCACACAACTGTGAAAAACAGCAAACCACTGAAAAGGGCAATTTAATATCATGGTCTGAAACTCTGAACAGTATCTTTCCTTATCAGCCTTGTCATGCAAACAGCAGTTGGTGTTCATACTGCATGTGCTTCTGAAGAGGTGAGCGATAAGGGAAGGGAGGAGGAGAACCTAAAAAAAATAAGGATGTGGCTGAGATACTAAAATTAATCTGTTGGTCTGCTCCAAAAGACAAACGCCATGGCAACCACATGATAACACCAAAAAAAAAAAAAAATTCTTTCCAAGTCTCAAATTCTTGAAAAAAATAGAATTCAAAAATAACCCACATCCTGAGTTGATTGGTTCAACGAAATTAAACATTCAAATGTGTGTTGCATTCACAACCTTGTGAATCCAAGTATTTTCTGATGAAAAGGATTAATGCATGATGGGGTTATCTATGACTGTTGTAGAAAAAACTAGAGTGTTTTATAAAACATTTTTATAAATGCTGTTATCAAAACACACAAACTATTCAAATGACCATTATATTAACACCGATCCAAAATTGTCCAGATTTTGTTTATGATGAAACGGAAATGTCAAGGCTTTAATGTGACACTTCCACTACTTCCTGATCATGATCCCAGGTCATAAATCTGGCTGTAAAGTCTTTAAAGATATATCTAATTTAACAGCTAAAATGACCAAAGTGAGTGCGTCCAGCAATGGGCATTGTCGTGTATCAATTACTCACCGCGCACTGTTTTTACTAAATTCAGTATAAGCCACCAGGTGACACTGTTCTCTGTTTATAGATCTTTGACTATGGAGTATGGCTTGCAGGGTGTTTTGCATCTAAAATGTTCCCTGAATAGAAAGGCAATGACAGAGGAGCACAGTGACAAAGAGGGACAGAGTAACAAACAAGAAAAGTGCGTTTTTGTCTGAGCTTCTAATTGTCTCATACCATGATTGATTCTGTTTAAGAAATATAACTCTTTACTAAGGACAATGGCAACCAATTGACTTTAAAAATAAAGCCACGTTTGTATCTCTGAGTAAAGGTGTGCGTGTTTGTGTATATGTGTGCGCATGCATGCACATGTGTGTGCACTTTTGCCTGTGCTGCAGTTACCTAGATTTGATTTTGTCCTAGTTTGCTCAGGTCCGTAATGCTCGTGTACTATCCATACTCAAAAAGAATCAAAAATGATAAGCACAACCCATCTCCTCTGATTGGAGGAAGAAAATTAGTCAACTTTACGTGCCCTTCAGAAACATCACTCATTAAATTGGTGGACATGTAATCAGAAATGGATTTGTGTTTCAAAGGGATGCAGAGAACAGTGCGTGTGTTCAATGAATGGTACTGACGCACTAGGGAGTCACATCTTGTTCTTCGTGTACTTGTGGAGAAAACAAACAAACATGTGATTACTATCTAGAGAGGTTAGGCCGGATACAGAGTGCATTATGTATGCTTTTTCATTTAAATTTTGGTGTAATTGTATTTTTTTTTACATCCAGAAAGAAATGACAGGGTGGAAAGGGTTTTTTCTTCGGGAATGTTTGTCATCATAGTATCTCGGGCCTCAGGTGCCTTACACTTATACCCCCCCACCCCCACCACCACCACCACCCACCTTCTATCTATCCCATCAAATGGAAAAGCCTTTCCATTTTCCTCAGTTACCGACAGCTTCAAATATCAAACTATGAACAGTTGGAGGTGTTTTTCTCCTTTCTTTTGACTTTACATACCAATTTTGCTATTATTCATATTTTATCTTCTCTCAAAATATACAAAATTACCTTGATCTCTCTCTCTCTCTCCCTCTCTCACACACACACACTTTAGCTCCTCTGTGCCCTCATCATGGACAACATTTTTCCCATTCCCCTTCCATTAGCAACTGAAGGTCATCCTAATGGGGCCACTGGCAGACCAGTGGAATTGCAATTTAAGACAAAGACAATTAGACATTGATAGGACAACCCACCCCCACCTCTGACACATTCAAACCCACATGTCTATGTATGCACCCATACAAATCATTCAACTCCTCTCACAAATCCTTGGCTTCGTTGCCATCATTCTCCCACTCTCAGTCATTCCATCTGCCATTCTCTCACTCAGTCACTCCATCTGTCCCTTTCAAGTCTCATTGACCATTTTGCTCATTAGCTTCTTACTCACAGTTGCCCACACGTGGAGAATGTCAGTGCTTACAGCTTCAGAAAATTGCTTATTTGCAGCTGGAGAAAACGGATTCAAATATATAAAGAGAAACAATGAAAACTGTGTACACAGATGCTACATTTAAAGCATCTGACTCTATATATCATGTGCTAAATGGTAAAAGAAATGTTTCAATGAAATTCACCACACTGTGTCTGATTATCAGGCAACAAAAGGATTTTGGCTACTTTGCAGAGTTGTATATAAACATAGCATATAGACAAAAGTGTAACTTTTGACAGGGGAGCTGGATCACTGAAACAGGGCTGAGAAGGAATGAGGGACTCAGCTATATATTTCATATATTTAAACCGTGGTTCTATCTTTTGAACCAAAGCCTATAAATATATAAATAATGAAAAAAATTTATTAAAAATTGTCCAGCAACCTGTTGACCTCAACTATGCAAACAAGTGTCTTATAAAGCAGTTCATCAGCCCAGTGACCATAAATAAAGTTTAGCATGCCAAAGCAAAAAGTGGTGCTTAACGCAGGGTGGAGAGAAGCAAACAGGATGACTTCTGTCCGACCATGGTTACAAACATTATCATCTTTCGGTTACTTCAGCCAGGCTAAATTTACTTTAGTCTTGTGTTTGTCTTGTGGTAACCTAGTTGAAGAAGATGGTGCGGGTTTATAGCAGTGTTTCCCAACCTTTTCAAGCCATGGCGCATATTTTTTTTTTACATTAGAAAAATCACACAGCACACCACCAAACAAAAATGTCACAAAAAGCATATTGATCATTTTCCCCCACGCACCAGGCATAGCGGAATTGGCTCGGTTTGTCCCCAGTATACCTTTTTTGCTTTCTTCTGACCACTACTCATGCCTTCATCTGGGTCGGAATTTTCTCCAGGACCAGGTCAGATTGATTACTTTTCCTTTTCAAATATTTATCTATTGCTATTACGTGCTGCGTCGTCTCACAGCATGACTATTATGTAATTTCTTCTTCGCCTTCTTCTGTTTTACTGGCAGTTAGCAACCCATTTAATTAGAGCAGGTAGTTGTACTGCCCTCTACTGGAAGAGAATGTAATTCTTCCCGTTACTCACGCCGGTCGCTTAGAGTACCAATCAGGTGTAACCAGATAATCTTCCACGGCACATCTGATCATTTCTCGCGCCACATAGTGGTTGGGAAACACTGGTTTATAGCATAAGCTGAAATAATAGTGTCCATTCCCAAATGCTGCATTTGCTGTCTATGGTGCTGATCACAAGCTACAATGATGTTATTGATATGATTATTGCCCTATGATTTTATTTGTGCACTTTCAGTATGTGTGAGAGAAAGAGACCGACAGAGAGTAAGAGAATGTGAGACAGTATGTCTGCTCAGGCAAAATGTGGCAGACAGAATCTAAAAAAATGCCCGTCCAGGGGCCTATCATAGAAATGACATACATAGCAGTCAGGGCTGCTGAACCACATATTTTAACAACTCTGCTGTGAAATTAATTTGACGGAAAGTGAGTGTAAAGAAATCATGATTGGTATTACAAGGAGAGCTTTCAGGAGGACCTATAGTCAAAGATATCATAGCAGGATTGATTTGGTTGGTTAAATATTTTGCTTAAGATACACTGAAATGCCAGTTAAGTGTCTGTGCTTGCCTGGTCTGTAAGGATAAGTAGTACTACAAGTAGGAACAGCCACAGTAAGGATTTAAATATATCTCTTCCTTAACTCATTTATGATAGCTACTGCATACCACAGATATAATAAAATCTTACATGCCAGACAAGCTTTAAGATAATAATAGTGATGATACTAATGATAATCACAATTCGTAAGTCTCTTTCAAATTTGAAAAATGGAAATGAGAACACCTAAATAGATCATTTAGTCAGCAAGAGAATTCATTCTTATCCAAAACAATTGCTGCTGCAGGGCTCATTTAACACAATTTTGACAGTGTCTTTTTTTATGCTTTGTTTTGTTTTTTGATGGAAACTGTACCATACATACCATAATGATAAAATGGAAGCAATGGGGAAGGGAAGATAAATGCTGAGATATCTAAATAGATTATACCTTCTGTCTTCTATCTAGCCAGTAAGATAAATCCCCCTAGGGTATGACTCATCTCAGGAAGTCAAAGCAGTGGAATCTAGTGTTTTCCGGTAATGCATACAACACCAAGTCACGACTGCTTTAATTTGGAGGGCTGTCGTGTTGAGTCAAGGGAAGCTAGGAAGAACAGCACACTTAGATTTTGTACATGTTTGTACGTGTATGTGGGTGTGTGTGTGTGTGCGCATGGCTGGTTGCATGGGTGCACCTAACACAATCCCAGTTGATGAATAGTTTAGCTGAGTTTCATTCCATCTCATTAAAGGCGTTACATGTCTCTGTGGTTCTGGATTCTTTCTAATCTCATTAAAGCTGTCAAAAAAAGAAAACCATCAGTGAGGAACCAGCAGGCTGAGATAAAGTTGCTGTCATAGCCCTTTATTGGATAAAAAGGGTGACGGTGTTTGGTCAAGTTAAATTATATGTCCCTGTGTGCGTGTGTGTACGTTAGTGTGTGAGAGACAGACACAGAGACAGCGAAGAAGATTTGTCTCTACACAACAATTTGCATAGGCTAGACTTACATCACAGATTGCCAGGAATGATAAATTGAATGGACAGGAAACAGTCTCACCATCATCATACTATCACTTTCTCCTTCGCTCCATTAAGATATTACCTAGATGTGGCTTATTAAAGTAATTCAGATAGAACTTTCTTGATATCACAGGTAATGAAACAAGGTCTAAAAGGATCATACAGTACAGTGTGATTTTGTGTAATACATAGGGAAGCTACTGCAGATGGTGTGTGTGTGTGGTAAGCAACATAATAACTTTCTTCACCCCTAGCACATACATGAAAAACCCCTACACACCAGTTATGCATTTAAAATCTATAAATCTGGGCACAAACACACAAATGAATACATGCCTGTGCAGCATTGTACTCCTCTATGGTTTAACTAATTCAGGCATATAATAATTAAAGGAAAAAACGGTAATAAGATTGGCATCTTTGTTAAGTCTGTAAGTCTGTAATCTTACAAAATCAACATTATACACAATGAAAACCAATATGGCAACAAAATATTTAAGACAACCTGCTATTACCAGAGCCAAGCATGGCATGTAATTATAACTGTCAAATCATTAAAAATCACTTTTCCAACTTCTTTTCTTCTTCAGAGAACATACTAGGAAAACAGAATTATGCTGTGATTGCCTTGTAGTCCAGGCTAATGATTCACTTTCAAACAAATGAGTGATGAGTGACGATTTTTTTTGCACACGCACAAACACACACACACACTGGTTTTGACTATCTTAACTACTATTCCACATGTATGTCGATTTTCCTGCCAGAAGACAAGTTCACTTGACATTAATACATGTCAGTAAGTGAATGAGTCTCCACCAGTCCTGAGTTGAAACAGGTGCACCAGCTGGCAATGCTTGAGAGAAGCAAGTCCCATCTCTACTTCCAGCTGGTCCTCCAAACATATTCACCCATTCCATAAACAAATGTCCTCACAGCTTGCATCTTTACCACTTCCTTCTTCTAACATTTTCCTTTAAAGCATTCCCTCTCATGTCTAACCTCTTTAATAATCAATGACTTCTTCACTTGCTAGATACATTTCCCTGTCTTTTTAATGCTTTTTTTTTTTCTAGGAAGCATTGTGATGGAAATACTAATTTTGCTCCAAGGGTACTTAACTCAACCTAACACTAACACTAAGCTCTGCTTTAGTGTTTCTCTCAAGTGTAGCTGTGGGGGCACCAAGGAGTAGTGCATGTGTCTCAAACTTACTTACATACAGTATGCTGTTTAGGTTACAATCTATTTGTTTTAGTCAGAACAGTCAAAACTCCTGTACAGTTATTTATTTGTATTAAGTATGTAAGTGTAAAGAAATGTAGTGGTGCAAGTGCACACTAAACCACTAATACTAAGTACCAGTAACTCAGTAAGTGAAAGGTTGACAATGAAGTGCAAAGGCAGATGGTGTGGAGAGGTATTGCATTATTTTTGTGCCTCTATTCTGAGCGTAAATAATTTTGGCAAGTACAAGTGTTGCATTTTGAGGAGAAAATTATTTTGAGCGAAGAAAAGTTTAATTTGAGCAAACAAAATATTCATTGCTGTGTGCAAGAAATGTATTTCAGTGTTTGCTATTATCCGTATACACACACACACAATAACAGCCCCTCTTGCTCAGTTGTTGGCATTTGCTCTTGCTCAGATCTCTGCTCTGTTTGCTGACGGACATCTGCGGACCTGCCTTCAGTGTGTCGCTCCCGCTCTCAACATCTCTGCTCCCTCTAAGCTCAACTCTTTCTGTACATGTTATAAATGTGCCACAAAACCAACCAATCACAGACTTGGATGCAAAAATTCTCCTTTGCTGTTTTGGTCTCCAATCAGCTCGCTAGCTACTGCATTCCGCAAACACTGTCCAAAATGTAGCTAAATCCAATGGAGTGGTTTGGTTTAAACTAGATTAAAACCAACAATAGTCCTAAAAAATTATATCTTTTAAAATAAAATAATTAAACATACTAACCGAAAATGAATTTAGCTACATTCTGGACCGTGTTTCCGGAATGCAGTAGCTA
>VUQG01044003.1:35710-47152 GCA_015106755.1 Etia nguti | reverse complement strand
TTTTTTTTTTTTAGTGTTCAAGTCAGTAAAAATGCTCAAGTTCTAGTTAAAGTAATTGTTTTGCTTAGCAAACAGCAAAATTACGACATCTCTCTAATTTACATTTCGCGATTAATCTGTATCTGTATCTGTATGAATATATTATGTTCTCCCATCCCAGTAATAACGGGTATAATCTATCATTAAAACTAGACATAATTGATGATCAAAATGATGATAACATTTTCACATAATATTTTACCAGTGAGCCCACAAAACAGTCCCTATGGCTTTTCATGTAGTCTAAATTTGTCTTCTTACTGGGTACCTGAGGGGCTTTTACTGTTGACCGCGGCAGTCTTTAGGTGACCGAAGCAATCACAAGGTTTGCAGTGTAGCACTGTATACCTCTTTGTGACCAATTTCACCTAGTGACAACAAGCAACCTCCAGCAACTACTGACAACCACACAGGGAATATTAATGTTTCCCTAGTGAGCAGTGGTTGCCTGAGGGTGGGGGGTGGGCTCCTGTGTGCCTGGTGCCTTATTCACACTTCTAATTATATGATAGAAGTAATAAGTCACACTATAATCTGTGAACCATAAACAATTTGTAACTCTAATAACTGTGCATTTGCAAAACTACACACATGCTGGGTAATATTAGCTAGGTAACCTGACAGCATTAACATCTGGCAGGGAGTCCATCATTACATTACACAGCACTTGTCTGCTGTCTGACTTTTTTCAATTTAAAAAAAAGAATAAATCTGTGCTGAACTTTGACTGTGGGTGGGTCTCAGGCAGCTTCTTTACACCAAGCATCAGGAAACCAGGTAAGGCAAAGAAAACATGTTACTTGAGGCTATGGAGTGTGCTTCCTGATAACAGGATAGTTTGTGCCACAGTTTAAGAAGTTTAAGTTTAAGCGCTGCTGTGGAAATGCCAACCTGATTTTTAACTTTATCGTGACTTTTTCCTTAAAATAGGGCATCATAGCTACCCAAAAACAATAGAGAAAGCCTCTTAAAGGAACCTTTCTTGCCCTTTTTTGTTAATAGAGCTTAAGAGTTTATTATTTATTGCTGTTTTGTCTTATTTCATTTATACTGCATTTCTTTTTTTATGACCTTAAAATGTTTTATATACTTTGTGGTACTGACAGAAGATTGAAACACTTTAAACCTTCATATAGGGCAACTTGCACAGAAATAGCTGTGATTATACCATGAAACTGCCACTCAGCCATCACTCCAGCAAGCACACCAGCTTGCAAAGCATCAGACAAAATTTAGTTGGTTAATATTATAGTCATTAGTGGACTGCAGTTATTTGGAAATGACAGCTAAACAGAGTGCAATAAATTGCACCTATTGCACTCAGCTTATTCTAGTCTGAGGCGGTTGCTGTTGGGAGGCATTCCATTTAATTTTGCACAGTATAAATCTTTGGCAGCGATGACAAAAATAAATCTAAATCTTCCAAAATTAAAAAAAATTCCAACTTGGCTGAGGTGAAAAACTTAATTAGAAACAAAAAGTGATAAAGTGTGCTGGAAACAGATGTAGAGAGTAAATTATATATATATATGGAAATGCATGTGACATAAATGTCACTGACAGTTCAACTGCATTGAAGTGACATTCTGTTTTCTCATTAGAAATCAGAAGTCTTCGTGGCTGATCTGGCTGGCCATATTTAAATCCGCAGCTTGCCATTATAGAGAGTGCACAGATGTGATGGTTAAGTATGGGGACAGCCACATATATTTTCCAGACAGTCTATCAGGGTTCCTGCAGATCCTTAAATGAAAGCAATTACACTGATTAATCTCAAATTAAGAAAACAGAGAATACCCTCTCACTCTTCCTCGGAGGGAAGCAAAACAGAATCTTCACTGTATTTATTAAAGACAAATACACTTCAGCAATAAGCTGTAATCAGCATAGTTTAAGACAAACAACAATCACAATATATAAAAGTCAGATTCCAATGCCAATTGGAAAGCAGAGCTCTAATCGCATAATAAAAAACATCTGCAGAGAGAACCACTGCAAATCAAGTGGCCATGTGGCAACAATCATAATCATAGTATAATTTTTACAAAAATAGGTTCAACATAACAACATAAACACAATTATGATAAAGATTCTCGAAATAGAAAAATAAACACAGAAAGATGTACACAGGAAAAAAGACTTCCACTAAACTTGACACATTAAAAATATATGAACATTTTCTACGTGAAAAAACCTTTTATGAAATATCACAAAAAAGAAGCACCAAAAAAACAACAACAACTTAGTAAAAACTTAATAGTAAATAACAACTAGTTTGTTATTCAATGCTCTAGGGTTTGTCTGTATGCATTAAATGTATTAATTTAATACACTTCCCTTGCAGCATTAGTCTTTCTCAGTAACCGCCTCTCTTAGGAGGAGGTATCATTTTTATACCTTGGAATTTCAAGGAACTTGCATAAAGGCCATCTGAATAAAAATGGCTAGCCACTGAGGAGCTTCAATTCATCAGACTGTTACTCTGTATTCTGGGTAATCTTAAATGAGGCCTTAATTGGTATTAAAATGTCTTATTTCAGTCTTTCAAATGTCTAAAAAATAGTAAAATGTGGGAAGTTGGATTTTATGAATTGATTGACATTGAAATTACAGATTTCAAAATAATTGCTAAATTCTGTGTTTTATATTTTTATTTTTTATCACACACAAATAGACTACAATGAGAAAACCAGCAGCGCTCATGTGTGTATATTAATAGGGACAAAACAATCTGTCAATATGAAAACTTGAACAAGTGCTAATTAAGTGATAAGTGGCCTCAAGCTATTTTTGCAGGATCTCCGAGGCGAGATACGTTTTTGTGTAGGAAGTGTTTGAAATGCGACTTGGTGGGAACTGATGTTCCCAAACTTTGGAATTCCCCACATTTTCATGTGTATTTGAAAAGATGGTTTACATTAGCAAGTTTGACTTACTCAAGCATCTCAGATCAGCCTGTTGCAGCTGCTGAAGAGACTATCTAAAGAACCTCAGCCAAACCACAAAAACAAACAAGTGGCACCTTTAAGTAACTGATGTCAGGGGTTTTTTTCCCTTAAATTTTGGTTACAGTGTTGTTGGTCTTTAAAACTTTCTTTTTGTCTTTGAATCAAATCTGGTTTGAACTGTAGGATCCCTGCCTCTCCAGTGTGACAGTAATCTTGCTGCACTTTATTAACATGAGTTGTGTGTGCAGACTTGGCCTGCACAATATGAAGAAACTCAGTGTTGATTATCTATTTGACATGTGACAAAGAAATATTGAAATGTACATTTTTGGAGGTACAGTTCTCTTGTCTTTTTGCTACGATACACTGCTTACATAGAACCCAAACATGAATGAAGAAATAAAATTAAACGCTTGCATGCTAAATGTGAAGGTCTTTTGCAACGTGCTTACATGCAAAAGACCCTGAAACTGAGCTGCTAGGGCATCCACAATGAGATCTGATTTGCAGAGATTGCACTTTCACCTCACCCTCACCTCATACTAGTGTACATGCTTTTGAGGAGCTAATTATGGAAGCCAGAGTCACACATAGGTTTTCTTTCCCTCCCTTGTGCAGGTCATTAAACATGGATTGTGAGAACCAGGACAAGGATAAGGATGGAAACCCTTCAACAACGGGGTCTTTCAATAACAACAACACAAACAACAGTAAGTGTTACATAGAGGGCAAAGTTTGAACTGTGCATGCTAAATGTTTTCTTGGATTTTCAGGTAATAACTAATGAATGATTAACTTCTCTGCTCGTACCCGTGTTTTTTAAAGTCACATATAATATCCATTGCTGTTTTGTGCATTTTAATCCATCTTACATTAATTTTTGAATTCTTTTTCAGGCATTCAGACTATAGACTCCACACAGGCCCTGTTTCTGCCCATAGGAGCCTCAGTGTCTCTGCTAGTCATGTTCTTCTTCTTCGACTCTGTACAGGTGGTCTTCACTATCTGCACTGCAGGTAACCACCAGTCTTTAACATACCACACAAAATATAAGCTGTAGATTTATTATAAAGCTTTCATCTTACTGTTGTGTAATTACACACTGGGGAAACCTCTTTACTGGATTGATTATCATAACTGAAGGCCATTAGCTGCCCCATTAAACTGACAGGAACCACTGGAACAAGCAGTGGAGGTGAACCTGGCTTTGGATCTAACTGCTGTGTTTTGTTCCTCTCCTCAGTTCTTGCAACAATTGCATTTGCATTCCTCTTGTTGCCAATGTGCCAGTATCTGACCAGACCCTGCTCCCCACAGAACAAGTAAGAAAATCATGTTTCACTGTCTTTCTGTCTGTTGCTCAACTGCTCCGTGCCGTTTTGCGTTTCTTCCACAAAGTATTCTAAAAGGTCTTTTACTACTGCTTATCAGATGTCCTTGTCCTCTCAACTGTTCCCAGTATGATGGAAATGCTTTGCATTATTTTCACAGAGGAGAACTGAAACTAGGTGCAAAGCTCAATACCACTGGGAAATTTATTTTGAATGTTTGGAGGTAGTAAAAATTAAATAAATTCTTTTCCATTGCCTTGCTCCATATAAATTCCATTTAAAAGTTCAGCATAGCCTCTAGATTAAGACATCTAGAATAATCAACTATTCTATTCTACAAAGAGTCACCAGGAGAGCCCATCTGCTCAATAAACCGACACGGAAAAAACTGCTTTAAATAAAAACTACTTTGTTTAAACATTCAAATCCCCATATCTAGTTTTCAGTAAATCTTTGTCTGCTTCTCTCACCCAAAAACAATTCCACACCTACCCAGAATCCCTTTAGACTTTGTTGGGTTTTGTCTGTGTCAAATAAATTCTGTGCAAAGGCTGTTTTCATATGTTGGATTTTTATTATGCCCATATATGAATTAAGCCACAGCATTAAAGCCACTGACAGATGAAGTAAATTACACTGATCCTCTTGTTTCTACAATCTGTGCCAAAACCTTGCTGTGGGTGTTACTTTGAACTAGTCAGCTTAAGCAATTTTATCAATAAAGTATGGTCATGATGGTAATGGCTTCCCACATGCAAATTGACAAAAATTCCTGACATCACCCTCCCAGATCCCAATCCATCAAAGCATCAGCTGAATGTCCCAGAGCAAGCCTGAACCACTGAGGCTCCACCCTACAACCCACACAATGTAATGGTTTCTCTGCCAGCGCCACACCTCAGGGAAAACTCCTAGCCCAAAGATGGACACCTGCACACTATTTACCACAAAAACTACTATTAACTTGATCTGTAAAGCAGTTTACAGGCTTACCTTCCACTCTCACTCATCCAAACATCAGTTTACTCAAACATTAGTTCTTTGTACTTCAGTCGATATGCAGCAGATCCTCAGTTATGAAATATATCCAGCTGTAAAAGTTGGTATGCACTAAATTTTACCCCGAAGTGCTCTGTGGGATTTAAGTGGATCACTTCTGTGTCTTTTTGTCTCATTGCAGGATTTCGTTTGGTTGCTGTGGGCGCTTCACTCTGGCTGAGCTCCTGTCTTTCTCGCTCTCTGTTATGTTGGTGCTCATCTGGGTGCTGACTGGACACTGGCTTCTCATGGACGGTACGTTGCTCTGCCTTAACTTTTGTGTGAATGTGTCTTCAGTTCATATTATATACAGAATGAGAATCCACAGATAAGAGCCGCAGCAATGAAATTTAAAGACAAATGTTCGAAGTAGTCAGGTTTCAGAAATGTAATTGCAATGTGTGATTTGATGTTGTTTTAACATGCCCTGCTAAACAGCATGCTAAAAGTAAAAATTAATCTGATTCTTAAATAGGACAACATTTTAATGTCTTCAGCTTGTAATGATTCATAGTTTTAAAGATATACTTCTTCTAACAGTGGAAAAGTACATGCTAAATATTAGTCATCGGTTATATATTTTACCCACACGACTAACCCATGAACTGGCATTCCAGTTCACCGGGCTTTGAAAAAGGTAATGACAGACTCACAACTCGAGATAAAAGTGTATGTTGGTATTCATCTTCAGTTATGCAGCCCTGAGAAAATCAATTTCAAGTAGGAAAACAATTTGAACGGCTTTATCATGTTGCTGTTTTCATTTATTTCTTTTGAAAATGTGAAATTATGCGTTGTCCTCTCCTTTCAGCTTTAGCCATGGGCTTGTGTGTCGCCATGATAGCGTTTGTGCGACTTCCCAGTCTGAAGGTGTCTTGCCTGCTGCTATCAGGACTGCTCATTTATGATGTTTTCTGGGTAAGAAATGCTCCCAACCCAAATTAAACCTGCAACACTGCAGACATACAAGCAGCTTCCATGAGACGCAGCAAACAGAGTGCGATATATGAAGCACACATTCATAGAAAAAATGCCTGATTATAAAAAAACAAAACATGATGGTTCACGGTTATGAAAGGCTTTGTATTTATTCCTCAAACCTGCAGGCCGGTGTCTGTCATTGCTGATTAAGTGAGGCACTTTACATTGAACAGTAGTGAGTTTGGGGGAGAACTTGATCGCATTGACTGCTGTGCAGAAATTAAATAAAACATCAAAAATTAAAAATTCATTTGACAGAAAACAAATCTGATCGAATTAACCGGTTAAATGAATCATGAAGGTGATCTTGCTACAGAGGGTGCTAATCCAGGAAACACTAGATCACTAATTCACTGAGACATTTAAGCATCTAAGTCTAGTTAGCGTTTTCTGGCAGACCTTTGCTATGTTTCTCCTCTAATTTTACGATGCTACACATCTTTCAACAGCCCCATGTCTGGTCAATTAAACAGTTCTTCCATTTTGTATGTAGTGTGTTGAGTACTGCTTAGAGCTGTTCAAAACAGAGGAAAAAATATATTTTAAGACACAAAAAAGAATTGTGTATCTGTGTTTACATGCACAGAGCGATATTTAGCTGTCTCTTCAGTAAGTTCATCTTGTGGATGGTCTTCAGTTCCACTGTCTTATACCGCAGTAGAATGGCAGTCCTCGTTCTGCTCAGCAACCTAGATTAGCTACAGCATCACAGCAGCAGCCCTTCACCTGCTGTGGGTTCGAGTTGTCCTCCAGCTCACAGCAGATCTCCAGAGCAGAACAACGACTGCAGTGATGACACAGACAGTTTAAAAGCATGTCGTCATAGCGCCACCCGTTTCTGAAGTCCTGATTGTGAAGCCTCAAGTTGAGCATTTCTGCTCTCGCTTCCTTAATTGTAAAAAAAACACAAACATGACAAGGACAAGTCTGACTGTGAAACCACATGCTAATTTTCTGAAGACTTGTGATTCACAAGCCAATCGGTGTGTAGTTTCATACCACAGAAATTCCTCTATTTTGAAACATGCCATGACGAAGATTTACAAAACAGGCTTACATTTTTTTTTATTTCAAAATGACCCAAAATGATTGACTGAGCCCTTAAGCTCAAGGAAAGTGTATACAGACATTAAGTCAGAAAGCAGTTTTTTAGTTTTACAGACCTCTTATAGGGCCAGAAGTCTTTTTGAAATTATAGCCATCACTATCTGGTGGCCTTCAGATAGAATCCAGGATTAAGACACTTCCCACGTCTGCACTGGCTTCATTTTTCTGACCCGGTAGCTACATCCATATTTTATATTAGACAGTTGTCTATCAGAGACATCTGCAGTCGAGGCTTCAACAATGACAAAAAGAGTCAAGACATCTCTAAAAATATATATGTATGAAACTGGCAGTAATTTCTAAACAGATGATGCAGCACTTTTTAAAATCTCTTGAATTAAAACTTATAAAACTACCCCTGTGGTATGCAAACACAGAACTTACAAACAAGTGTCTTATGATCCAACTACTTACTTGGGGCAGCACAGTGGCGCGGTGATTAGCATTGTTGCTTCACAGCAAGAAGGTCATGAGTTCAATTCAACCACCTGGCCAAAGCCTCTCTGTGTGGAGTTTGCATGTTCAATTCAATTCAATTCAACTTTAGTTATACAGCGCCAAATCACAACAACAGTCACCTCAAGGCGCTTTATATTGTAAGGTAGACCCTACAATAATACATACAGAGAGAAACCCAACAATCAAATGACCCCCTATAAGCAAGCACTTTGTCGACAGTGGGAAGGAAAAACTCCCTTTTAACAGGAAGAAACCTCCGGCAGAACCAGGCTCAGGTAGGGGCGGCCATCTGCTGCGACCGGTTAGGGTGAGAGAAGGAAAACAGGATAAAAGACATGCTGTGGAAGAGATCCAGAGATTAATAACAACTGTGATTCAATGCAGAGAGGTCTATTAACACATAGTGATAATAGACCTAGATAGAGACACAATGTTCTCCCCGTGTTTGCGTGGGTTCTGTCCAGGTACTCCGGCTTCCTCCCACAGTCTAAAGGTTGGCTTATTTAGGGTAGTTAGACAACCTTTCGCACTCACATGGGCCATTTAGATTCACCAGTTTACCTGTCTCTGTGTTAGCCCTGCAAAGAGCTGGTGACCTGTACCCCGCCTCTGGCCCTATAGTAGCTGGGATAGGCTCCAGCCCCCAGTTCATGTGCAGAAGCATTCAAAATTAACTTGATGGCAGCCCTATGAAATTTTTATTTATTTTTTTCTCTTTGTTGATTTTATTTTGTAAAGCAATAAGGAATGGGTTGAATGTGGATGTCTGCTGTCCACTGATGAAGCCGTTTGCTTTTCCCAGAACAACCAGCATTTTGAAAAGTGCTTAAAAATGGTCAATTGTGTTTTCCGCTAACTACAGACATTTTTACACCAATATTGAGTGTTACCCTATTTTAAAGTCAGGTAAGTTGCCTTTGAATTGGACAAATCCTATAATCACCAGAATCGGAAAGCAGTACAGCAGAAGCTTTGCAAACAAACATGCCACTTTGCTTCAGATTTATAGAAATTTGAATTTCACATGGGTAAAAAGGTAAGGAAAGCTGAGTGCCATATACATTTTTTTTTTTATGCCATTCAGAAGGATTGCCATTAAATACATCAAAGTGAGCACACACTCTTGAACAGTCTGCCCTGTCAGCTATGACTGGAGAGCAAATAATGCAAACACACAGCAGTCAGACATAATCTCCTGAGACCGGTAGCTTTGTCTTTATTAAAGAGCTGTTATGAGTTGTCCTGTCAGAGTGAATTAAAAGTGCATAAATACTGATGGTGCCTCTTATCAAAACTTGGGTATTGACAAATTTATAAGCTGTACCCATCCCTGCTTTTTAATTTCAATGTTACTTAATATCAAACTGGCTGCAGCCATCTTCTTTTAAGTGGAATTTCTTGCTTTTCATTGCATAAACATTGTGTTTCAAGTTTTATGACAAAAGTAGTAACAGTCACTTTGGGTTTGTTGTTAGACATGATAAGTGTTAACGGCCGGCTCTCTTTCCTTCCAGGTGTTTTTCTCAGCATACATCTTCAATAGTAATGTGATGGTCAAAGTAGCCACTCAGCCTGCTGAAAATCCCATAGATGTTCTGTCCAGGAAGCTCCATTTGGGGCCGGGGATGGGCCGTGACGTACCCCGCCTCTCCTTGCCCGGCAAACTGGTCTTTCCCAGGTAATACTGCTCTCGATCATGAAGTAGTGCAGTGTGTGATCGGTACACATTCATTCGGGATCACAGAGTCGTTTGCTTGTGATCAGCCTCTGCGTGTGCATGATGTGTGACCTTTATTCAGTCACTGATGCTCACTTCATCACTCCGCTCAGGTTTTTGACATTTAACTTTGCTAAACGTTACCGACCCTCGAAAAGACATCTTTCAGGTCCCACGTGGTGAATCCTAAAGTATTGTTATCTCGCGGCTTTTTGGTGTCACCCAACAAATTTACAACACCTTCAGTAAACAAAGGACAAACATTTTAACTACCTCTTAAGCTCTGCTTCAAGATTAATGCTAAAGGGTACATCCTAATAGCTGACAGAGCTGAAACTGTCAGTGAATTAGTATACCAGTTTGTGTCTTTTTTTGTTTTTTGGGGTTTTTTTGGCAGACATGCCAAACATTGTCTTGTCCCTTTGTCACATTGAGGGTGCATTCTTTGTGCTGGATGACAACCTGAACATGAACTTGGACACCGTCAGACAAAACACGTGCTTGTGCTTCAGAATGTTTTGATGTGTTATACTTTCCTCGTACTCTTCTTTGGAGTCATATTGATTAATTGAGAAAACAACTGTTAATGTTTTATTTCCTGCCATATCCAGAGTTGCAAATATGACCTTGCTGATTCTCTATACCTACATTAAAGGATTGAATTGCATGAATTGATTCCTTGGATCGATATTATTTTAATATCTTTCCTTTAGTTTAATATTTCCCTTTCCCTTTTTATTTTTATTTTTTTTTAGAATTGCATATTTTTCAAGATATGATGAGAAATGTCTTGCAATGGTAAACAATCCTTACAAATGGAAACTTGAAAACTGAGTCTAAACCCAGATTTGGACCAACGCCAGAGGTTAATTATCTAAACTGTAAATCCTGCTATAATTTTGTTGATCCTGTTAGCAAACCAAACCAATCACATATTCTATCTTATTCTACATAACTCTCTTTACCGAGGTAATAACAAGTGAAGCTCAAGCTTCAGACTGCATTAAGTGCTCCATTTTGGACAGTTTTTTGACTCTTGTATTATGTCAGAGAGGAGAAATACTTAATATGGTCATCTCCAGTGCAGCAGATCAGAAGAAAGTAGGCTTAAAGGGAGAGGAGCCACAAGTGTCTTCCAGGTGTAGATTGAACTAAGTTGCTGCATGAAGACCCCATATAAGTTAAATAAGGATTATTATTACAAATAATAGCTGGTAATAAGCAGTTCTAGGTCCCCTTTAAAATTAGTGTGTTAGTAGCACTAACAGAGCTGCAGTTAACTTAATACGGCTGAAGCTGACACTGTGGAGCTGTACGTCTCCTAAAGCTGTCGGTCAGTTTCTTTTCTGTTTCAGTGAACGTAGTAACCACAGTGCCGCTACCATGGCGACTGACTTTTGTCCGATTTCAGTCTGATATTTGCTCAGGACCTTGTGTTGGCTTTAGCAAAGTAGTGATGAAACGGAAATAAAACACACAGGAATTGATTTACCTTTATCTCTTCTTTTTCTCTCTTTGCTTCTGCGCAGTTCCACAGGAAGTCACTTCTCAATGCTGGGAATCGGCGACATCGTGATGCCAGGGCTGCTGTTATGCTTTGTCCTGCGTTATGATAACTACAAGAAGCAAGCGACCGGGGAAGTCCCAGGGCCCGGTAACATGTCTGGACGCATGCAGCGCGTCTCCTATTTCCACTGCACTCTCATCGGATATTTTGTAGGTAAGCAATCAATGAAAGGATGGATGTAAAAGGTCAGAGTTATATTGTTTCAGTGTTAGGCAGTAGTGATTTTTTTTTTTTTTTTTTTAAAAGCTGTGACTT
>VUQG01044003.1:21514-33826 GCA_015106755.1 Etia nguti | reverse complement strand
CCGACACAACTCATCTTTGGTCCCTATATCCTCCCTGTTTCATCTCTGCTTCCTCTCTGCTGTTTATTTCCTCTTCACTACAGCACATCCTGCCCATGCTGTTTTTGTTCTGCCCCTCCCTGGATTTGTTTTGGGTTTTTTTCCTTCCCCCCCCGCCCCCCTCCTTTTTCACATGTGTATAGTTGGTCTCATTTGCCACTTCCCTCACATGGCCCCGTCTCATTCGTCAGGCCTCTTCTCTCTCTGCAGTTTCCTCCTTTTTCTACGTCTTTAATTTTCTCTGCATCTCTCTTTGTCTATGACTCAGATGAACTCGAGGGCAAGGTCTCCCCTCCCCCCTTTTTGTGGACTTGCAGTTGTGAGACATGGCAGGGGTTTATATATATTTTTTTAGCATTGTCGTGGTCATTATTATTAATATTATTATTATTATAATTATTATTATGGAACAACTGAAAAAAAATGGAGAAGAGGTGGAGTATTGCAGCGGCACAAGAGAATGCCCATGAGCAGCGACTCGGTAAAGGAGAAGAGTCTTCCCCCTTCCATCCGTCTGCCCTCGTTCACCTTCGCTTTCTCCCATCTGTTCCACCATCGCTCCATGATGGCTTCTCCTCGGCGCTCCTGCTCTCCTCTGAAACTCCCTGCGAGCTCCTCCTCTCTGTTCATCTGCTGTCCTCATTCCCCACCCTCACAGATAACTATGTATTTTATTTAGAAAAGTTTTATTCTTGGCATATACAGAAATGATGCATTATAAATTGTTAAGCTGCCTCCTCCCCACAGCGTCGGCAGGGGGGGAGCGCTTCTATTTGTATATATGTGTACACATGTATTTGCGGTATCTTGAGTTTGTATTTGTGTTTGGGAGCATGTTGAACAGGGTGGGAAACTGACGCCAGCCAACAGCCGAATTTTGGGTGAATTTTGGTGAATTTTGACTGCCAGCTGCGTCGACAAGCGAGCGTCCATCTATTGGAGACAGTTTTCTAAATGTTTGTCGACTTATCCAATAGAATCAACAGATGGATTTTTGTGTGTGTGTGTGTGTGTGTGTGTGTGTGTGTGTGCGCGTGTGTGGTTTAAAAAACAAAACAAACAAAAAACAATTTCCTTTGTTACTGATCAATGACAAAGTTAGTTTCCTGTTCTAGTGTTAAAGTGTGTGTGAGTGTGTGTGTGCGTGAGAGAGAGCAGAATGAGTGAATGGTTGTTTTACATGGTTTTAATTTGAAATCACAAACAATGAAGTTTAGAAACAGCGACAATAGTCAGGTTTGCATTGAGCTGGATCTGTTCGATCAAAACTTGCATGAACTTTTACACAGAACTCACCAGAGGTCATTTTTCTTCAGACAGGTGGAAACGTAAACAGTGTTGTTTTTGTTTGTTTCAAATAAATGAATGTTGAAATAACTTGAAGGTATGCTACGTTACTTTTATCCTGAAACTTCATGTTTCCGTGATTTTGCACATCCCAAATTTACACGTTTTATATATGGCCT
Organism: Etia nguti; assembly: GCA_015106755.1. Lineage (NCBI taxonomy): Eukaryota > Metazoa > Chordata > Actinopteri > Cichliformes > Cichlidae > Etia > Etia nguti. The sequence continues at coordinate 32,321 of VUQG01044003.1, read as the reverse complement.
TAAAACACACTTCTTTCCAGAATACACAAGTCTTTTTGTGTTTTGGCAAAAAAAATAGAAAAAAAAAAACCAAACCACAAAAAGAACAAATCAAACGAGACATCTGATCTGAACTCTGTAAATGTCAGCGTTTGACCTCAGTCGATGAAAACCTGACTATTGTAAGAGTTTGAAATCAAAGCCTGCTGCAGAGGAGGGTCATTGGATATGAAGGCTTACTGAGATTAAAGTAGCTACAGATTAAAGGTTTTGTGGAGTGTGTGTGTGTGTGTGTGTGTGTGTGTTTGGACCTGTCTGAATCCATTGAGCTGAGTCACGAATCAGTCACACCATTCAAAAATCAGTGAAATAACTGAGGTTGAAGCTAACCCACAGGATGTTTTTACTGTCGCCATTAACTGACGTTTTTTGTTTTTTTTCTTTTGGTCTTTCCACTGTTTTGTGGTGCTTGTCAGTTAATATCTAATGTATACTGGAAAGTGTGTGATTGAAGATGTCTGGATGCATTTTGCTGGCTTTTTGGGTTTTTGGGTTTGTTTGTTTTTTTGTTTGTTTGTTTTTTTACTTTTTTATGCTACCTGGCCGTGCATGTTAAGTGTACAGTGTATCATTTCTCAGACTGCATTAAACAGGGCTACTGCAGTTCTGAGCTCTGCTGGCCAACACGGAGACACTGGACCTATGAGCTCGTGTCAGTGGGTAGGACAAAGGCTGCAGAAGGACTTTGATTGGTCAGCTCTGACTGAAAGTTTTGACCCGAGTACTGTCTGGTTCGGGATTTCCGGCAGTTCGCTCATTGCAGTCGTCAAAACTGACATCATGGAACTACAAAACCCCCCCTTCACCTCTTCATGGACAAGGCAGAAAATATATAATTTATATAGACATATACATACGCGTGTGTGTGTGTGTGTGTGTGTGTATGTATATGTGTATATATGCATATATAAATAACTAATGATGATCATGGTGGTTTTTTGGGGTTTTTTGTTTTCTCTTTTTTTTTTTTATAGAAATGTGTTTTCTTTTTAGCCCCTCTGTATCTTTAGTTTAGTGCTTTAGTTTTTGGTTTTTTTTTCTTTGTTTTTGTTTTTTCTTTCCATCTCTCTTCCCCTCCGGCAGAGCACACGAGCTCCATTGGTTGCGTTGATATTACGGCTGAATGGATTCTGTATAGAAAAATGGTGAATAAAATAAATTAAGAACTGTGTAGTGAAACATGAATCCTGAAGCGCTTGATCTAAAAACACTTTGTCTCCTTTTAACCCCTCCTCCCCGCCCCCTTTGCGCCTGTCCCCCCTCATTCAGGATTCTGCTGTAAATAAACATGACTCTAACTGTAACAAGAGTGCATCTCTTTCTTTGGGTCACCTGTTAGTAACATGGGCGATTGCACTCCATCTCCTGTGTTGGTTTGTCATACATGATCTGTATAGTGCTATTGAAGAGAAGAAAAACAAAAAGGCTGTGCTTCTACTTAGTGAGAACTTGATTAGACACAGCTTATTAAATACCGGGTTGGTCCTTTTTGCCTTCAAAGGTGCCTTAATTCTTCATGGCACAGATTCACCAAGATGCTGGAAGAGATTTTGGTCCATATTGACATGAAAGCATCACACAGTTCTTGCACATCCGTGAGGCAAATCTCGTTTCGTCCCAAATGTGCTCCATTGGACGTCATTCAGTACAGTAAACTCATTGCCATGTTATAAAACACTTTGAGGTGATTTGAACTTTGTGACTGGGTGTGTTATCCTGCTGGAAGCAACCATCAGAAGATCAGTACGCTGATCCTAGTGGGATGAACGTGGTCAGCAGCAATATCAGGTAAGCGGTGGTGGTTAAATGTTGCTCGGCTAGTACTAAGAGACTCAGTGTTGCGAGGAAATCTCCCACACCATTACAGCACCACCAGTTTGAACTGTTGACGCAAGGCAGGATGAATTCATATCCCAAATTCTGATCCCACAGTCAGAAAGTTTCAGAAGAAATCGAGACTCATCAGACAAGGTGAAGGTTTTTCAATATTGTCCTATTGCTCATGCGAGCCTTAACAAATTGTAGCTTCAGTTTCCTGCTCTCAGTTAACTGGAGTGCTACCCAGCGTGGTCTTCCATGGCTTTAGTCCATCACCTTCAAGGTTCGACATGTTGTCCATTCAGAGAGGCTCTTCTGCATACTTTGATTGTACTGAACGGTTATTTGAGTTACCGTTTCCTTCCTATCAGCCTGAAGTAGTCTTGCCGTTTTCCTCTGACCTCTGATAATAAACAAAGCATTTTCTCTCAGCTCACTGGATATTTTCTCCTTTTCAGACCATTCTCTGTAAACTCCAGAGATGGTTGTGTGGGAAAACCTCAGTAGATCAACAGTTTTCTAAAATACTCGCACTTGCCTGCCTGGCACCAAAAGTCATACAAAGTTCAAAAGTTACTTAAATCACATTTCTTTTCCATTTCTGATTCGACGATTTGAACTCCAGCATGTCATCTTGACAATGTCTACATTTGTAAATCCACTGAACTGCTGCCATGTTATTAACTGATTAGATGTTTGCATTAAGGAACAGTTATACAGGTGTGCCTAATAAAATAGCAGGTGAGCGTAATAAACGTTTTCCTATGCAACAATTTAACATGACATGCTTAATATTGACTAATTAGTGGGTGTTCACACTTTTCATCAGCTATGTGGTTTAAATCATCAACACACACCAGAGATGGATGATGAAACCATCAACAGTACAACCAAGTAAAGGTGACAGATATCTAACAAAGAAAAGACTTTTTGAAGTCACCCTCAGCTGAATTTCAACATACGGCGTTTAAAAGAAACCACTGGAGGAAACGTGTGTGTCAGCATTCTGTAATATCCACAAGCTCCACTTGCAGAACAGAAGCCAGCTAGAGTTTTTGGTCAAAGTAATGTACCGCGTATAACGTGTGTCGGGGTCTTCACCCAAGCCTCTGCTCACGTTTATGCGCACCCTTCAGTAGGCGCAGTGATGTGGTTGGCAGGTGTAATTTGATAGAAAGAAAACAGTTCCCATGCGAAACTCCTCACAGTAAGAATAGTGGATTATGATTTCTGCTGCTGAGTTTTCCAAATGTACATTTTTGGGAAATATTTTAGCTGACAAACCTTAAAAACAAAACAAAAACAAAAAAAGTAATAATAATTTAAAAAAAAAAAAAAAACACTTACAGGTTTTCCCATTTACGTTAGATAAAAATGAAGAAAAATATATTTGTCAGCCTAGAAACAGCTATTTCAAGCCATTTTTAAGCTAGAATATATGTGCTGGTAATAGATTCTGGTGGTTTTCATATGCGGCTGCAGAATCGAGCCCATCGTCTTCCTATCGCAGATGAAATTTTCCATTAATTATCAGTTGCATAATTCTCTGCAACATGAACGTCGCCCAGCAGATGGCAGCAGAGCACAAATATCTGAAAACCCTATGATACAAGTAAGTTATGAAAGGCCTGTTGTAGCTTTTACTCTTAAAGTCAGCGTGCTCAATGTATTTTCACTTAATGTCCGATGTTATAAGCTTGTTTTCCAGTGTATATGAGCAGCTTTCACCCAATGAATCAACACGCAGATGAGCCGCAGCATTATACAGTTCACATTTTCACAGCTAGGCTACAATCGGAGACGTGGAAAGCTGCAGAATCAGAACAATCAAAGGGAGAAATCATCCCTTGATTAAGCAGTTAACAGAAATGAAAGGTGTGCTCTCATCAAAGTACAGTAATTGGTTCCTGCAGGGCAGGAAGATCTTAATGGGGGGAAATGGCTGCCTCAATGACAGACCAAAGACGCTGAGTCAAGAGTTTAGAATAATGTTGAGATCTTCACTCCGCGCTTGTATCTGTAGTGGATGTGAGGCATTTTTTCTAATCTGCTGTGGCAGGTCAGCGCTAAAATATTTGAGTACGAGCAGGGTCAGGACTGAACTACAATGTTTATGGAGAGCAAGCCAATTTACTCTAGCAGGGACCAGTTTAATGAAAAGATGCTGGTGTAACATTTGGCTGGGGTTCTGTGATGAAAGAAACGGCTCCATATTGAGTGCTCGTCGTTGCTTTAAGACACCCAGAAGACATTCAAACTGCCACACAGATGAACAGGCTGACCCACTGACTGACTGATTGACTGGCTCGGTAGATAGGTGGATGGGGTGGATGAAGGGCAGGACACTGAGTGCGTGGCTGGGGGAGGTTTTTTAGGGGGGAAGGTCTCTGAGGTCAAAGCAGGCAGGGTCCATCCCCCTCCACCTATTGGCCAGAGCAATCCACGATTCCTGCACAGCTTTGAAGCCCTGAAGTGGACAGAATTCCACCACAGTCATGGGGATTGTAGCATGTCATTTGTAAGATATTTTGGCGAGATGGTCCTAAAACTCGGGAGGCTGGCCCTTGCCTGGAATGCAGGGTTTTGTATTTAGAGGTGCTCGTACCGCTCTCTCCTTTTGATCCTAAAATAAGAGACATGCAGGTCAAGGCACAGTCTCAATTAGCCAGCAACTGCTGTAGGAATCAATCCTTTGTTTTAATTTATGGGAACAGAAGATCAATAAAATCCAATGAACTTACAGGATATTTGTCTAGTATTAAGTGTGAAAGCTGCACATGAAATAGAGACAAATGTGGATCTAAGCCTTTGTGGTGTGTCTGTAAGGAGTGCCAAACACAATTCATATGAAAGGTTTTCCAATAATATCAAAAATATTTGGATGAATTCTGCACAGGAGGTTTAAAAAACGATGCAAAAGTCATGAAAAACAGATTTTATTGGGCATAAGTAATAAAAAAAACCCAGCAGCAAGCCTGTATTAATCTACGCAATACTGTCAGTATATATATACTAAACTCAGTATAAAGTCTGTATGTATTCATTGTCCAACTTCAGAGCTTCTCTGTTTCATAGGTTGATTGCACTTCCTCAGTCTGCACGGCACATCTGAGCACACATAGTAATTTCACCTATCATTACAGGAAGACTCATCTAAGCAGTAAACATCTAATGAGGGAAAGCTCGTAATAAATTTCAGAGTCAGTAGCAGATGAACTCATCCAGTGCGGGTAATTTAAAAAGTGCTGGTATTCATTGGCAGTGGCCCCTTAACTCATTTTAATGGGATAGAGGTTCCTTCCCCTTCTTCTTCTCCTTCTTCTCCTCTCCTCAAACCAGGCATTCCTGGCTTGTTTAAATAAGGCGGGGGTGGATTCCCCTCTGGCCCTTTGCCCTTTGACCTAATGTGCATTCCGTATGTAAAGTGAGGAATTCCTCTGAAGTTCAGCTAATGGGGTTGAGTTTTTTCATCCTTTGGACTCTGCTCCTGCACTCGCCCAGTGGATGTGAGGGGGGAAAAACAAGCCTGACGTAGCCTTCGCTGTGAGTTATGGACGAGGTTTGTTGTTTGTTGGTGGTAGGAGAAGAATCGATGTCTCCCACCCGCAGGTTTTGAGCTTCAGTAAGTTTCTGCAGTGATCCTCGTGACTAATTGATTTAATGGAGGGTGCTGTTGAGTGGATGCATGAAGGTCTGTGGAAGCTGAAGGCTGTTTGGTGCTTCCACTGCCTGCTGCCACTACAGCTCAGCTGGTGGGTTAATATGATGACAATAAAATTATTACTGATGCATATAAAGTCAAAGAGGAGTTGTTTTTTTTGGTTTTTTACCCCTTATTTATTCCAAGGGGGGCCGGGAGTCTCTGGGTAGAGGGTACAGATTGAGCCCCTTGTGGCAAATTTGTGACACTGAGCTGTACAAACAGAACATGTGTCAACAAGCAAAATCAGAAATTATTAACCTGCGCTGACATGATTCATAGCAGCCTGGTGAACAGTTTCTATATTTTTTAGTTGAGCACTGAAATGCATTTTGTTTATTTTTGATATCCCTTTTACTTCTTCATAAACTCCACTCATCTTTTTAAAAATACCAACTTTACTAACTTTTATAACCCTCACCCTAACTTTTATAAGACCGCCATAAACCTTTGATCACTGGTTTGTGGTGCATGATAATGTAGTTATGACCAGCTATAAGAACATTTTTTAACAATTTGTAGGGTTTTCTGATGTTTATCCGTATAATCTGTAATGTTTCCCTTTGTTTACAGGTGGTTCTATAATTTCCTACATCGCCATTTTTTATATTTTTTTATAGCAGCCTAGTGTTATAAGCCTCTACAGGAACAACTTTGGGCAAAATTCTCTTTAAATTTCAGCATACATTCAGTTGCATTTCACATGTTATGAAGCAGATGTTAAATGTCCATATAGAGTCTAAATATGAGGTTAAAATTAAGTGCTAACATCAGCAAATTCAACTCCTTTTTTATTTGAATATATTTGTTATTATTAATATGTACTCGGGCTGTCCCAGTATCCGATTTTGTCTTCTTGATTCCTGCGGCTAATAATTCACACTAATGACGTTATCATGATCTCTATTAGAGAAAAAAAATGATGGTTATGCCTTAAGTCAAATTTCTATTCAGCAACTTTATTTATTGTGTGTTTTGTCTATTTTTTAACAAACGAATTACACTTAAAACAAAAGTATAGTGAAGGCGAGGGAGTCTCTGACCGTAAGAGTACAAAAAGTGCAATTAAACCTTTGAGCGACTTAATACATGTGCATGCTTAATGTTATTTCACTATTTGCTTCCATTAAATATCATTGTTATTGCCATTACACGTATATATGGAGAACATTTTTGAGGTGAACTAAACAGCAAAACGAAAAGTATTGTGATTACACCTACTAAAGAAATAGTTCAAATGTTATATATGATATGGAAATATACTACAAATATGAGGTTTCTTTAAACACAAAGGTAGGTTCCAGACAAATGTACACACTGCTATAGATTCTGACTTTACTTATGAGACATATAAATGGCTATTAAAGGCTTTAAAACTCCAGTAATGGAAAAGCTGCATATAATCACAGATACAGGGCACATGAAAATCTTTCATATTAAATTGTGTATTACAGCTGCTGCCTACAGCTATTTCCCAAAACATATAACTAATTAGAAAAATCATGTTTATAACAAAAAAATATTTTTGAACAGCCATGAGGTATCAAGGTGATAAAACAAAATTCCAGGAATGCTTCTGAGCTCCTGAAAGCGCTTAAAACACAAAATCAGAGTTAAAGATAAAGAAGAAGGGGGAAAATGTGCCGCCTTGTGACTCATTCTTTCACGTGTCCTGCCCTGTGAACTTTTGGGTCATCAGATAATGAGCCATCAACATTTGTGATTACATTTCTCAGGTAAAACCGCAGCGCAGAGCTGAAGTGATGAAGTGTACGTGAAGATGGATCATGGGCTCCTTTGCTGTTGTGCTTTAGGAGCCATGTGTACTGTTGGAGAAGCTGTAAAGGCTGTGCCACCCACACAGCTGGAATGTCATGCATGCAGTCCATAGAGTCTGTTTCAAGAAAGAGGAGAGAGGGGGGAGGTGAGGTGGGGAAACCTCTTTTTGGAAGGGACCCGGTCCTCGAGGTGGGGTCTTCTACTACTACTTCTTCCACTACTACTACTACTACTTCATGAAAAAAGATGAAGCAGAAAACACCTCTTTCCACCCACCAAAACCTTCTCCATTAACCTTTTTCTGTGGGTGGGAAATTATCAATGATGATCCATCACAGTTGTTTGGTCTTCAGCCGACGAGAGGCGAGAGGAAATGTTGAGGGGGAGAGAGACGTAAGATGGAGGGATAGGGGGTTGGTAGAGGTTAAAGGGCAGAGGAAGAAAGGAGGTACATTTTCGGAGGATGGGAGGTTGGGAAAAAGAGAGGGAACAATAACTCCCATGTTTAAAAGGCTTTTCTCAGCCCCCATGACACCTCACACAGGCAGCAGTTTAAAGTCAGGCCTTTTCTTTTTAGCTTTTAGCTGGTAATTTTCCCCCAAGCTCGAGCTCAGAAGGAACATTTTGTGAAAAATGAAACATTTTTTTAATGTTTAAAAATATGTTTTTTTGCTTGTGTTATTTGCTTAATGAAAGGAGGATTTGAGTGCACCACATCCTGTTTTTCTATAGGTGTATTCCTTCTTTAATGTCCTCTAGATTAACCAGTTTAATTAAAGTGTAGCTATCTCTGTTTTGGGAAATACTGATCTTCCTAATGTTTTTTAAAGTTAAGCCAAAGAGAAAAAAATATTTGAAAAAAATAAATAAATCTGATAAAACTGAATTGTTTGATCCTTTTAACTCGTGGTTTATTTATTAAAATATACCAGATGTAATTAGCTCATTTGGTGTGAAAACATCAGCCCTAGATGTCAGAAATGTAGATAAAATGTTCTAAAAGGTGTAAAATTAACTGTTAGTTGTGTCAGGAATATTGGCGTGTTTTCAGTGATAGCTGCTTTATCAGAAACTGTAAAACAAATTTGCTTTAATAACAGTTTATAGTTTAAAGTTAAAATGTAAAGTTTGAATTGTGTGATCCTCGTAAATGTGAGCCAAACACTGCATTTAAATCAGGAAACACATGTTTGAAATAATCATAAAACATGTGTTGTTTTAGTCTTTGTTATTTACAGAATAAATTATTCACTTCTGTAAATTTCTTAAATTACAATTATTCAAAAAAATCCAATTAGATTTCCCTGAACTGAAGAATGCAAATCGTCACATCTGAATTAAACACAATTGAAAGTCAACCTTTGGTAACCACAAACCTGATTTGAGTTTAGCTGTAAAATGGTTGAAACTGTCCAATCAATAAATGTCTTTTAGCTCCTTTTGTTTGATGTTATTTTATTTTAAAATATAAATATGTAATTGGTGTCACATTTTAAATGCACAAATCTGAAAAGAAAGTATCTCTTTGTACTTTCTAAATTTGATTCCTTTTATTTTACCAAAGGTAAACCAAGTGTGAACAGAGTCTAATGAAGTGTATTCAGTTTTATAATCTTACAAAATATATACATATAAATTCATTTTAACAAATAATCAAGTCGTATCAGAGATTAGTCGTTGCCGTGTCTTTTAAACTGTGAAATGATTTTTTGTAAAAGTAATTGTCTCAATCCTGTTAAATATTCATAAATCTTTTCTCAAACATTTTTGAAAATCTCCTTATTATTATTATTAATAATAATAATAATGATTCATTTTCACTCCTTGTGGAACCAGATTTTTATTTTAAATCCAACCTGAAGCAGCAGTGAATCAGCTCATTTATCCAAATTGTTTCTGAAACTATTTCCTTTTAATAAATTAATTTCTTAAATGTGAAAAACAGCTCCATTTCATACATCCACCTAATATGGATACACTTATTTTCACATATTGCATGTCAGTTTTTAAAAAAAACAGTTTTCCAGTGTTCCTGGTGTATTTATCAGATTCATTAAAACTGCTTTCCTCTCTGTCTGTTTCTATTGGGTTATGAATGAAGACAGAAACAATGTGTGAAAATGGGCTTCAGCAGCAGTGATAAAATCAGAATATATATACCATAATTGGTCTTTATGATCAGTTTCAGAGGTCGTAAACTTTGACAGGACTCGGTCCAGCATGCGGACAGTCACAGGAGGGGGAAAAAAAAGCCTCTCTGTATGGATTCAGATGGGACATCACTGGCCCAAACCTTCACCGGATCCATCATGCCCCGCCTTACATCAAACATATTTTGCCGACTGGCTGCACAATCAGATCCCTTCTGAGTGGGCTAGAGTCGGGTGGGTGTGTGGGGAGTAAAAAGTGGGCCCTCTCCCACTGGATAATGCCATTATTTCAGCTCCTCTGGCCAGGAATGCCAAATTTCACAGCCCGCTACTCCTCTCTGTGCGTCAATCAAAGCTCTGCGAGGGGCCGAGGCGCCCAGTGGGTCCGCCTCCAGCACCGTGTGATCCGATCCAAGCATTGATCCCTCACAAGCTGATCCATACAGGCTAATTATGCATATTCTTTAAAAGAAAAACTGTCGTAGTGGTTTAAAGCCTTTCCAAGTTGAATTTATTATTCTCATTTCTTTTAATAAAGGTTGCATATTGGTGTCCACTATGAACTACATAGTACTTCCGCCTTCCTGTCACAATTATATTAAATCGATTATTTTAAATTTTGGGTCACTCCTTTTGGTCTGATCCGAGCTATCCAAGCCGTGAGAATAAGCTGGACTTAGTCCACATTTTAACTAATGAGAAGCTTACTGTCCCCGTAGAGACCAATTACACACCAGCCATAATCTCCTTTATAAGTGCACAAAAGGTTTGTGCGCCACGCAGTAAACGCAATAATTAGTGATTAAGTATCCAGATAGTGTGCGGGGGAGATGATGAGAAATTTGTGAATGGGACACATTTAATCAGGTATTCGTTGTACGCTGTGACGCTTCCACAACCGCAGCCAATCCCGTGCGCGCTGAAAATGTCGAACACGCCGAAACCAAACCAATGGCGCATCATATAGCAAAGACTAGCGCAAGAAGAGGCCAATCAGCGGGAGGCATGCAAACGAGGAATTTGCTCCGGCAGGCTCTGAATGTCAAGTAGTCAAAGATGGAGTCCGGATCTGCGAGGCCGTGTGCTTGTGCATGGAAGACTTGCGATTTTTTCTGACTCTCCGAGCTCCGCAGATCTGGTCTGTATCCGCCCGCAGCCTCGCAGGATGACGGCCCGAATCCTCAAACTAGCGGACCGCGAAGTGTGGTTTGTGGAGAGGGCTGCTTTTCTTTGTTTTATGGACAACTTTTTCCCTTCTCTCCCCCCTCTCTCCCCCTCCTCTCTCTCCTTTTTTTTTTTTTTTTTTTTTTCTCCCCAAACG
>VUQG01044003.1:4297-15681 GCA_015106755.1 Etia nguti | reverse complement strand
AATTTTTATTTTAAAAAAAAAAAAAAAAAAAAAAGGGGGAGCTGGTACATTTGCAAAGCAAAGCAAACTTGTCGTTTCTCTCCGCTCTTTTCTTTGCCGAGAGATAAATGAAGATGCACAGCCTCTCTGCTGATGTGCTGACCGTCCCCATCATTTAACCCTCTTCAAAGATTCATCCCTGCTGCAGAGAGGCAGTTTAATGCCATCCAAAGGACAGGCGCTGGTAGTGCAGAGGCAACTAGTGAATCTGACACAATCACAAAATGCTCGTTATCCGCTGATGCGATAAATAATTAATGATGAAATGAAAATTTTCCACAGCGACAAACTGACCATCAGAGCCTGCTTTAGTTTCACTGAACATCAAATAGCAGCGGACGCAGAGTGTGGTTTATTCTCACAAAATGCATTCATTCAAAAGCAGATTAAACAGAAGCGATGAGGTGATTTGTGCAGGTGAGAAAATACAACAGGACAAAGCGAACACAATGACTCAAGAAACAGCAACAATAAACACGGGTGACCAACAGACAATGGGCAGGCAGAAATCCAAATAAACCAAAATAGCCCCGATACAAGAAGTGAAATCATCGAGGAAATGTTTATGTGTGTGTTTTGACAAGGAGGAGGAGGAGGGACTGAAAACTGCACTGAGTGTTGGGTTTACCTCTCGTGGCTTAGCTGAAAACACTCTGAAGCAAGCAGCAAAAAAAACCCAAAAGTTAAACTGTGTTAATCTTAAAGCAACTGACAGTGATGACTTTAGATTAAGTTAGATTCACGTTTAATCTCCTCACACAGGAGATTCCATCATCTTTACTATTGCTCTAAGTACTTCAGAAAATAAATAAGTAAAATAACGTGAGCAGCACATCACTGTGAAGCTGAAGTTTGGCTCCAGAGTGAAATGTCACTGATAGTAACAGGATGTCATCATTTTCACCATTGTGAACACGGTGACACTCTGATGGAAAATTCATCCACAATCATGCATGAGCGCTCAAATCCTACAGTAATAAAGGAGAGAAAGTGTGTGTGTGTGTGTTTCTGAGATACAGAAGGAGAACAAATGCTAAATGTTCAGGTGCCCCGTGTCCTGCAGAGCCACACATATTTGTGTGTTTAAGTGTTTGCTCATGCTTTGTATCACATCTATTTATGTTAGTGCTCTCCATGATGAACGCATACCCAGATGGAGGTTCCTGATATTAACATCTACTTCTGCTTTGATGTATTCAATATAAATGTAACTTATCTAAGTTTAACGATCAAGACGAGCTTCTGCAATAGCTGAGAGATAAATGTTTCCGGTATAAAAGTGATGAGAGCTTTTTTGGAAGATTAAATGTTTGTTTAAGCAGATAAAACGATTTAATATGTTTGTTGTGGGTATAAAAATAAACTCATTCAACCACACAAGAATCAATCCTCAGGTGGGCTGCAGAGGTGATCAGGCGCCACCCAGTGGACAAAAGATTTAATGCAGAAAGTAAAATCTTTAACTACACGTTATTTTTCCTGCAGTATGCTATACTGCTATATTTTAGGATTTTTCCTTCTAGTTTAAATGATCTGTTGCTGAGCTTTAAAATAATAATAATACTTATATTTTTGTGTGAAATCATATTTAAAAACTGTCATTGCAACAACTACAAAAAAAAAAAGCCATTCCGAATATTATTTCTCTCACTTAGACAAAACTGATTTGTATGCTTATTTAGGAGCTTTACTTCATTGAAAACAGTTAAAACTGATTTTATGAATGTTTTCTTGAACCAATTCAATGGATTATGGAGTAAAGCTCATTTTTTAAAACATTTTTTTTAAAATAAACCATTACATAACCTTTAAAACTAGAAGTAAAAACATTGAGTCTGTTTCTGTTTAAAATCCTACACTGTCAGCGTGTTTGAGTTTTACCAAAAGTCACATTCTGCATGTGGAGCAGTAAGTTAATTTCATGCTAATGTGTGCACCTCAGGTTTACAATAAACCCTTCATGTGTGCACGGGTACAAGCAGCCGTCTTCAGTGTGTGAAATGTTAATGACAAGAAGATACACATTACTCTGTAGCCTCTTCATCCCTGAGTCTGAGTCTGCTGTCACTGCAACAGAAGAAACAAATGAACTACTCATTAACTTTTTAACATGAACAAATGTAGAGTAGAAATATACTTTATCATAAAGATCTGTTACCTCAGTTTTTGTTTGTGAGAGGATAGCTGTTGAGAGTAAGCGGCGATGACTCAAAGTCTGGAGATGCCTCAGAAACAACCTCGTGGGGCATCTGAGAGAGAAAAAAAGACTCTCAGGATAAATGATGAAAGAGACAAACATCTCTTTTCTGTGATGTTTGACCAAAGAAGAGGGCTGACCAGCACTGGAGGAGCCATGAAGAGGTAATTGACGGGGTAATGCATCAGATTCAGGCAGGAGGAGGAGTACAGATCTGCATAACGCATGAGCTGGCTGGCGAACAACGTCTGCCTGGAGCCACTGCGCAGGAGGCTGCCCATCTGGCCATATGACATGTCCATCCTGTAGGTCAGCAACTGCAAATATAAAACAAACAATGCAATGGCTAAATGGCACACATCATATCGAACATCCTAGATTTTAAATGTTAGAGTGAGAATATATCAGTCTGACTTCCTCCTTAGTCCAATTTAATTATAAGAAAGTTTACTTTTTTGGGAATAGACTTGTTATAGGCAGAGGGAATCAAATGTCATAATCTACCTCTGACGTGTTGATTTAAGGAGATTCGTGTTACGCTCAGGAGCGTGCAGAGGTTTCCCTGCAGTCTTGGAGACCACAGATATGATCTGTTACTCAGTCATTAGTGTTACTGTCCTTCTACAGTTTTCATAGCAGAGTGCAGTTGCTGTTGTGTTGGAAGGCATGTTTCACCATGAGTGAGGTTATGTCCATGGATGGTAAATTTCCACAGAGGAAATGTGTCAGTGTACAGTTCAAGTCTCTGGCATGTGAGACACATTCCAGGAGCATGCTCATTCTTGCTCATTCAGGGATCATTTCTTGTTCAAAAACAGCTTAATTTTAACCATAAACTTTTTTGTACTGTTGTCTTTTATTCTGTCCTTTTAGCGGCAGACTGTATATGAAAGATAGACACAACCTCAGGGTCTGAAAACTAAAGCCAATTTTGAAGTGCATTAAACCTGTATTTTACAAACACAAACAATGGCCAGCAGGGGGCATCATCACAGGCTGGCTAAAAGTCAGATTGTATAAAAGTCTATTATGAAATGACTCCCCTGTTCACTTATTTATACCACAGCAAACACTTTTATTGTTCACGCTCATGGTTATTAGTTTTAAGTCTTACTGAATAATTGATTTTTGTAAATTATGGTCTGGTTTATAGAAAGATTGGGTATCCTTTAGGATGACACATGAATGAGTTATATCCTCAGGTTTTGTGGCAGCCAAACTCACCTTTTGCTCCTCACTACCACTTTTTAACAGGTGGTGGACTCTGTTCCATCTTTTTTATACAGTCTATGGTACTGGGTGCATCAGTGTAATCAGAGATCGTAAACTGACTCCAAACTGTTTCCATAAAATACAAATCAGGACATGATTTCAACAATGAAGGCAATTTTATGTCCTCTGTACTGTTAACATGCCAACACCTGTATTTACTATTAAAAATACACTTATTCTGTGAAGCTTAACGCTATGGGTGACCTGTGCCAACTAGTGCTGCAACTCTGAGACTGTGGAAAGTTACTCAATCCTTTCAAAAGTGTAGTTTTAACCATATGTAGAGTGAAGAAATAGAGACACTGTCAAAGTGGTGAAGTAAACTGTAATGGTGCTGAACGGCAGCTATGCTGCATAGACACATTTGTGTTTTCTTCTGCTACAATAGTGAAGCATTGCTATTGTAGTGGTAGATTTTAGAAGTGCATTTATGCATTTAAAATGACACAAAAATGTATCCCAGTATATCCCAGGACATATGAGACATATTTATTTCATGGTGGTGATAATTTAGTTCCCATGCAAGACTTTGAGCTTTCAACATACAGAGAAAGAGGCAGAATTTGATTCCCAAAAACATTTCTAATACCAGCTGAAGGTACAGTGTAGGTTGTATGAATGCATTGAACTATACGCACATCTACAACTACATGTCTTTAAAAAGCTATGTTGTGGTGTGCAGAGCTCACCTTCATTCTCATATGAATGGAACCGATGTCACGATACTCTTGACTGGTGGTGTCTGGGTGCCTTCAAAAGACACATACAGAAAAATGAACACGTGCTATGTCACTTTATCTAACTGTGTCACATGCAGGAAAAGAAAAATCAAATGCTAGTCTATTAGCAACAAGTGTTAGTGAGTAAATATGTAGCAAAGATTTCTCTTGTTTGGAATCTCAAGAGCTGCAAAACATCAACAAGCTTGTTTAATTTCCAATAAAATGCATGAATTAATAAAAATTATATGAGACTGTTAATTCTTTAATATCTTACACATGGTTACTGAATAAAATGCTAGTCCATCCCATCTATTCATGACACAGGATGGGATTTTTTTTTTCCCAAAACTGCAGGCTTGTGGGTGTTTGTGCTCCCCCTGCTGGCCACATATAGAACCCTGTACCTCATGAGACAATGTTAATTATTTCGTTGCTTTTAACTATTTTAAATTCTAGTAAGCACACAGATCTAAAAACTGTAGGCTTTTGTGCTTTTCAAATCTAAACGTATCTACAATAATATACCAGAAAAAAAAATAGACTCACTTGTTAAGTTCAGCTAAGTAGAGATCAAGACGCTTGAGCTCCTCAAAGATATCTGAAAAACCAAGTACTGCATCAAAACCATGACACCACAGTAAAACACCACACAACAAGTGGATCGTTGTTCTTACTTTTCCTTTCCTCCCACACTTGCAGCTCTTTGGTGAGCTCAGGGACGACCAGGAAAGTCTTCCAGCCCTGTCGCTTCTTAGACTTCAGGATGTCGCCAAAGATGTGATCTCCGACATAGAGGATGTCCTTGCCTATGACGCCCAGCAGATCACAAACAATGTCTGAGGATCCTGCAACCAGAAAACACAAGTTAAGCAGCTGAACTGAACAGAATTGAACTTTACTAATTAGAACAAAATATTCTTGCCCAATTTGAAGGAAAACTCAGTGCTGTCTCACCTCCTGAGTAGACTGTTCCATGCTGGAGGTCACCAGTGTATGTCCCAATGCGAAGCTTTCCTGTGTTCTGTGTATAAAAATGAAACACATTACTGGAAACTGTCGATGCTCAACATTGTGATGCAACTCTTCAAACACTCTTTCACACCGTGTCCACTTGTCTCAGCACGGTCCCGTCTGCAAAGAACAGCGGCTTTTTGGTGTCCACAACGACAAGGTCGAAATATGAGCGCCAGCTCTTTTTGGGGCTTCCAGGCTGCGAGGAAAAAAATTAAAAAATGTAATTCTCATGATTCTCTTTAGTGGATAAAAAGGCAAACCACGGTTAAAGATGCCTTACCTTCACATTACTTTCCAGCAGGTATGTCATGATGACCTTGTTGAAGAAGGTAAAGTGTAAAATATACAGTTAGAATGATTTATAATGCAGAATTATAATTTAAAATGATCTCATAAACATTAACGGACTGCTTTATTAGGTCTACCTATTCAACTGCTCGTTAATGCAAATATCTAATCAACCAATCACATGGCAGCAACTCAGTGCATTTAGCTGCACCAGAGCCCAGAGAAAACCAGACTACTTTGAGCCATAAAGAATTTGGCATAAACAAGTGTGGGTACGTCATATCTTATATCAACTGTTCAGGCTGCTGCTGGTGGTGTAATTGTGTGGGGGATATTTTCTTGGCACACTGATTCTGCCAAGAAAATACGATTTGTCGACATGATTTGCTGATCATGTTTATTCCTTTATGACCAGTGTGCCATTCTTCTGTTGGCTGCTTCCAGCAAGATAGCACACTATGACACAAAGCTCAAATCATCTCAAACTGGTGTCATGACAGTGGGACTCAAATGTCCTCCACAGTCACAGTATCTCAATCCAAAGAGCACCTTTGGGATGTGGTGGAATGGGAGATTTCAACACATCTGCATTATCTGTGTGATGCTAACATGTTCATATGGACCAAAATCTCTGAGGAATGTTTGCAGGGCTTTGTCACAAAGAATTAGGGAAGTTCTGGAGGAAAATGGGGTCCAACCTAGTACTAGCAAGGTGTACCTAATGAAGTGTCTAGTGATTTTCTTTTGTAGTTAGAAGGTTTTAGTCAAGGCACATTACAAAATTTTTTTTAAATCCTTTGCACTCACCTCGGTGTAGTTGTAGTCACTGTTAGTGGCGAGGAAAACCTTGGCAACCTCTTTGATCCGGGTGAGGAGCACAGGGAGGTTTGGCTGTAAACATTTATACTTTCAGTGTTTCAGTCGCTAACATAAACTCAGACTGATAATCTTTTCAATTTACTCACATCTCTGACAATGTATTTCTCCAAATTCTTGGTAGTTAATTCTTTCAGGGTTCCCTAAAAAAGATTTTTAATATTTTGTAATTTTGACAAGTGGACACATTTTTTTTGTCTTTAATGTTGCACTTTAGCAGGTTTTGTGAACTCACCGTATCATGAGTGTAGTCCACGGCATCTCGAACATCCTGGAACATGCTTCTGTACGACATTAGCAAGTCACCGTGCTGGAAACCTTTCGGGAGGCTGGAAGAGTTTAACGGCAGATATGTAAGGGACAAAGAGTTTATTTAACAGTGAATATTTCTCCAGGTCTTGGTGGGATGATAGTATAATATAATATGGATAAAATATGTGACTTACTTTGTGTATCTGGTACATCCAGTAAAGAAGTCAACCAAGCAGGCGTAGAGATAAGTCTCTGCAGGGTGCATATAAATTGTAAACTGTTTATAATGCATAGAAAAATTTGAAAAATTGTAGAAAAGCAAAGACGGTGAACAAAATTTACACAAAGTATAGCAGAGTGAAGGATTTTATACCTGAAAGATTGAAGAGAGTGTTCAGAATGTAAAAGCGGTCGGTGTCGTCTCTCTGGATGAACATGTTTGGGTAGTATTTGCGAATGTCTTCACTGTGGCACAAAATGATAACACGAATCAATGTTAACAACCCAGACGCACTGACTGGCTGCAAAGGAACAAAACATTTTTGCAAACGTGCGTGAATTTACATCTAATTTGTGTAAATTCTTAGTTTCAACTCACTTGCTTGTACTGACTGCTGCAATTTATAAGCAAAAAAAAAAAAGTTGACAGCCATTTCAGTGAGACAATATAAAGGCAAAAACAAAACTACTCAGTTTTGAGATTTTTCCTTCCTTGCCTGTTAGATATCAATGCAAACCGGTGTTTGTTTAGTGAGGTAATATCTCATTTTCATATTTAAAATGAAACCTGATGTTGCTTTTTTTGTAACAACAAAAAAAAGGTGGGACTTAATTAAGCAAGTGAGATAACTGATGTTGATAACTGTTTGTTGACATTGTGTCGATCTCTAACAATTTTATACTGACTTGATTTTTTTAAAACAAGTTTTGCGTTTTTTCAGGAATTACAGCCGTGTTCATACACATTCCCACATTTTCAGAGGCTCAACAATAATTGGACAAACTAAAATTATTTTATATATAAGAATTGTTTATAATACTTCAATAAAAATTCTTTGCAGTCAGTAACTATCTGAAGTCTTGAAGTGATGGTTGTCACCAAGTGCTACGTTTCCTCCATTAAGTTTATTTGGGATTTCATTCTGATGATGGCCTTCTTCCCTTGCACTGACAGCTCTTTGTACCTCATATTGAGAGTTTCAAATATAGTTATGGATTGGACCAGGACCTCACCTGGCTATGAAACTGTCAGTGAGCCCACTGTCACAGAAAATAGGGGACTGTGTATAAAAATTACTGTAATGTAATTTTTGAATTAAAGCTGAAAGTTTACAAGTTAATCACATCTTGATTGTTTCATTGAAATTTAACAGTGGTGGTATATATAGAGGTGTATATTATTACTTTATAATATACATATAATATATATGCTGTGTTGAATCCAACTGTCCCAGCCTTGCTTGGGTTTTAGTCTTTATGTTTCTGTCTCTTTCCCCCTTCCTGTCCTCACCTTGTTTGATCTCCATCATACCAAACAGAACAAAATAGGTAATGCAAACTTTTTTTTTTTTTTACTGTATTCACTTGTTTCTGACTTTACCCTTTGAGGAACTGAAAGCCATGACTGCAGACTAAAATATTCCCATTTGAATCCACCTTCAGGAGGTTCCCATATGTAGTGTCAACCACTAAACCACTGAGGGGGAGAAAAAGGGAGAAAGTTTATTAATACTTGACAGGAACAAAACAAATACAAGAAGAATTGACTGACTACTTCATTGTAGTGTAAATCGTTAGAGAGACTTGAAACTAACCGAGTGGGGAAGCTGGGGTCGTACTTGTAGCGCAGAATCTCATGAGGGTATCCAATGGACACCATCCTGTCTCTTATCAGCTCAAAGCCCATGCTCTCGTAGTCTGGAGACTTATACGCTGCAAGCAGAAATGCATACAGCAAAAGCATGAATGCACAATCATCCACTGTTGTGCAGCTTGTTTGAAAGGAAAGTCAGAAACTATAATGAAGAACTCAACACAGAGAGTTCAAAATTATGAATGAAGACAATACGTAGCATCTTCAGGGTGATTAAATATTTTATACACACACTGTAAAAAAAAAAATATGATAAGCTAAATATAGTTTAAAAATAAACTAATATAGTTTAAGCACCTTATACTTCATTCTGCTCAGGGAAGTGTTTTATCCTTTGTTAAGTAATAATGACTTTATTGTTATATGCTGTAAAAAAGACATACTTTCAAAATGTATGGCACAGCTAGTAACAACTATATAAGTATTTTTTCCTGACATTTTTTATTGCTATCAGGTAAAAGTATTCCAAAATAGTTTGGAGGAATTTAAAATGCATCCCAAACAAGAGCTCGGGTCTCAGAAGTTTAACATAGCAAGAAATACCACATAATTTTAAGATTTAAAAAAAAAAAAAAAACACTTCATAAACCTTGGCGGTGACTAATTTTCTAATAAATAAACTTAAAAAAAGTCACTATTACCTAAATGTTTTTCTAGGGCAGCTGTGTCAAAATTGTTTAATATAGTCACTCACTTAGATCTTGAGTGTGCTGGAACAGTGAAACTGCCCTTTCTATCAGTGTAAAGAAGTTTAAAGGCACAATCTCTGAGATACGAGGACATTTCAGTTTTTCTACATAACAGAGAAATGCTGCTCCAGGAAAAGGAAGAAATCTGTCGCCACAATCTGAATTCTAAGAAATAAATGTGTAAAATTACAAAAAGTGTTCCTGTAGTTCAGTACCCAGACTGTCCTGTTATTATAAAACAGAAAGTTTTTCTTAACTCAGAGAAAAAGAAAATGTTTTAATTACAGTGGAACTAGTAATTATTTATTTTGTTTGTGTGTAAAAAAAGAAAAAAAATATTGAAAGTGAATAAACAGGACAGTTTCTGACGGATAATTGTTTATCTGTTACTTTGGTGTTATATGAATGGTCATCGGGACGTCTTTATCAGTAGGAAAAACTCTAAAATTGATGAAAATACATTTAAAACACCAATATTTATGCCCACCTTCAATATTTTCCAAACTTGTCCAGTGGGCTGCTAGAGTTTTTGCAAGGTGGATTTTGCTCTAGAGAGTTTAGAGTTCTTGTAAGCAATACTTCAATTATTTTTTCTTAGACATATTCCTCACTTGCTGTTGTATTTATTCTGTGCCCCCAAAACACCTCATACTTATAGAAATGTTAGTTTTACATTTCCAGCATTTGAACATGAATAATGAGAAGGAATAATCAATAGAGGAAGTTCAGTCATGGTATCCTGTTGGTATCTAAACCATTATACACTGTATGTATTATACTATAGATAGATAAATAGATGGCAAATTTTTTTTTAAAAAGTGTGCAGTAAACAAAAAATTTAACAACCAAGTTAAAGTAAAAATGACGTTATTATACAGTTATACATAAACTGTACTGTCCTTGGCCACAAAAACACAGCAAAAGTATATCAAATGTAAATATTGTATAGCTGACATAATCACAACACTGCTAAATTAAGGTTTTGTAGGTAAATAATAATCCCATGACTCTCTGTGCTAGACACAGTCATATTCCTCAGTAAGCAGGGAGAAGTACAGATAACTCAATATCAAATAGAATAACTAAGGACGATCAAACCTGTTTTTTGCTTTTACGTACTTGCTAGCGTGTAGTCCATGTCAAAGCCATAGCATTTAATATTTTCCAGCGTCAGGCTTCTGTTGACAAACACCCTGTGATCAAACAGAAACACAGCTGAAGGCAGATGGTCATAGAAATTTATTTTTTATGCACTAGGGTCAATTTAATGTTCTCATTTATCAGAATAGGGTTTCTTAAGATTCACTTTGCTTCTTGGCTTTTTGACTTGTCTGCCCTGAGATGTGGATTTAATGAATTTTCAATTGGGCAGAAGTCATTTAGTGCATAAAGCTATGATTTAATTAGTCTTTTCCACCACAGAAATTCAGAGACTTTGCATACTTAGTTTGAACCTATCCTGCCCTTGAAGTCCCTCAAGTGGGGGTGGTGCTGGGTGGAGGCTAAAGATGCTATCATTACCAGTGTCATCAGAGATGTTTGAAATGACTGCCAAATACTTAACATGGTGTATTTTGAACAATATATTAAAAATGATCATGATGTATTTTTAACACTGTCATTTATTTCCTACATCACTTGCCCCCAGATGCTGCTTTTTAACCACACAGAGCAGGGAGGCCTGTCTGCAGCACCTCCGGCCAGGATGGCCCAGTCTCAACCTTTCCTGACAGTTCATACATATAGAGTTGCTGTAAATAATTAATCTGCAAGCTCTTGTTCTGTGAATGCGTTTCTCCTGAGTTCCATCCAGAAAATAAAAGCTGTCAGCAAGGGAGTGTTTCTGATGCAGGAACACTTACTGACAGGAAGCAGCTGAATAAGCTGATGATTCAAACAGTCATGCAGGGTTAGGGTGCAAACTTTCAGAATACAGAAATAGGTCAGAATGTCAAAAAGCACTGGAAGTTGTGGAAATGTATCAGTGGATTTTTTTAATTTATTTTTTTTTGCAATTCATTGTCTAAGTTTTTATATGAGCAACAATATTCCTATGATGTATAAATAACTTTCTTTTCTTTTTTTTTTATTTAAAAAAAAAAAAAAAAATATTTTTATTTTTTTTTTTTTTTTTTTTAAAATTAAAAAAATTAAAAAATAAT
>VUQG01044002.1:14839-27312 GCA_015106755.1 Etia nguti | reverse complement strand
ACAACAACCCCCCCCCCCACACACACACACACACACACACACACACCACCCTGTTTTGTCACAACCATAAAAAAAAAAAAATCCACACTGAGTGAGTTCAGTTCAATTCCTCTAAAGGTTGGCCACTGAGTCCTGATGTGTTCCCTATTTGGCTAAGGTGCAGGGGGAGACGCAACGATTTGTTTTGAACAATGAGCTCAGTGAACTGAGCGCCTACACGCTCCAGGCGGGCTAAGAAGAAGACCGACTTCAAACGTGGGAGTTCAGGGGCTCCTGAAAAGATCACCTGAGTAATGACTCCTCTGAGAGTAACAGCAGCGCACACACACACACACACACACACACACACACGTGAAAACCACTTGTCATATACTTTCTAGTGTCACGCCTGCGGCTGTGATAAACACTGAGTCAGAGCGGCTCAGTCTGTGTGACAGGCAGATGAAAGAGCCGAGCTCGGTGCCGCTGGTGCGCCGATCTGTTGTGTACAGTGAGGGGTGGTGGCAAGTGGGGAAGTATTAAGATAGGCAATCCAGCAGGAAGGTGGGGGGGAACGAGGATGGGTGTAGGCAGCTGAGGCTGTGCTGTCACAGCCAGTGAGAGAGGGCCCCAGGGAGGCTGGAGCTACAGGAGGGTGACATTGAGAATCACGTCTGTATTAAAGAACAGACTTCACTCAACACAGACTACCACAAGCACACACTGAGGGCTACGAGAGGTTTTCTTCTCCTTCTTTTTATTTTTGTTCAATGTCTGTCTAGACTTCTGTCTAGGATGCATATAGAGAAGTTTCTGGAGCTAAAAAGTAAAGCTAACTTTAACTGGCTGAAGCTTGCATTTTTTCTAGTGGCCAGCAGGGTGCACTTCCTCTGGTAGCAACAAGAAGTCATTTTGTAGTAAAAAACAACACCGTCTTCCTCAGATCTATGAGTAGACACTTCTCACTCTCTGGTTTAGTTCCACCCCTTGCTTGTCATGTTTGGCCTCACCAATCTTTGACATTTGGACTCAATATACGTTCCCATGATTACAATGCGAAACTCTTGTTATTGCGATTTCTCTTAATTTTAAATGAATAGGATACATATTTTAAATTCTGCTGAAATTTTCAATTTTAAGTACAAAAATTTGCCCCCCCCCAAAAAATAATCAATGTTGCAATGATTATATTGAAAAATGCAGAGCTACTGTGCTGATATTGGACCAGAAAAAGCTATGGTACAAACAATCCACATAGCAGTGCAATATCCTGCAAAAATAAGTCTTTTTGAATGTAGTTAAAATGCAGAAAAAACACAGAGCTGCAGGAAAACTCCACAAATAACATCGTTTAAAGTGGACATTCAAGATCTCAATGCAATCAATTAAAAATCCCTTTATGATTATATAATTATTATTTAATTTGAACAAAAAACCTGAGAGTAAGGCTGGATTATGAAGATAATATCATCAATTGTCTTTGTCCCCACCAAATTTTGCCTACTTTTATTTTTTGCAATATTGTTGATTTTTCCGTTTTTACTAAATTAAGCTCGATGCTTCTTCAACGCTTTTTGTACTTCTGTAGTCTATAATAAAAAGAAGTTTGTTTTGTTTCCCGTAGTTGCTGTGGTTTATTCACAGTAGAAGATTTCTTTAAAACAAACCAGGCACAAATAAGTGAAAGCACTTATGAAGGAACAAGTTGAGAAAGTACTCAAATATGAAGCTGATTGCTGGGGCAGAGGATGCACAATGGAAACATCACTTGATTCTTTTTCATCAGGCTTCTTTGGGAAGAGCTGATGTAAGGTTAGGGTTCAAGAGATTTCTTTCTTTAGAAAAGAAAGTGTTGACTTCTTTAACAGCACAGTGATCCATTCCTGCTCTAAACCCGGACCATTTTGTGGCCGCTCAAGCAACTGAGCTCCGTCTGCAATGTGTTCTGCGTGCATTTAACCCCCATTACATGTGCTGTTCCACCAAGATTAATTTGATAGCTATATGCATGTATAAATAATGCATTTCCCGGTACGAGTCAAACTGCTTTGCCTTTTCCAGTACACGAACTCACTTAGCAGAAACTGCAGCTCTGTGATACGCTCATCGTCTCTATACAGCCCTCTTCCTGCAAATACTTATTACATTGTGTCAAAACTAAGTAGGTTTAGCCATGTGGACGTGCACATGATCAGGTTTTCTTATGCTGTATAGCAGAGGTCTACTTGAATTGCTTGCTGTTATTCAAACACTGTAATCATCTCACTCTGTTGTGAAGATCATATGGAAAATTACGGACTTTTGCTCTTGCTGGAAGACCTCTGATGATGTGCGTGCACACACCCATACACACACGCACAAAACATAACCCTTTCATAGCCAGAAGTGCTCAGCCTATAGTGACACCTTTGCAAGTAGTTATATTTAGTTTGTTCAAAGTCTTGTTGCTAGGAGATGTGCAAATTATAGGTAGCCTACATTGACTCTAAAACTGGAAACAAATTCTTTCACATTAAAAGCGAACAAAAGAGGATGGTTAGTCTGTAATGAGCTGATGAACTCCCACACACACGCAGCTCTGTCACACACACACCCACAGCCTGAACACTTGCTGCAGTTTCTCTACTCTGCCATCCTCGATTGCATATCAGCACAGAGGCAATCTTCTGACTTAGATAACCAACGCAGACAAACAACAAGTAGGAAGAAAAAGAGGGCCACTGCAAAGAGGAAAATTCCACAAGAGTTAGAAATAGATGCAATTACCTATGAATATATAAAACGGATTTAATTAAATTGGTAAATAAGCACATATGAGAAAAGATACTGTTCATCATGTAAAAGCCAGCCAAGACAGGAGAGATCAAGTTCTCTGAGTGGCTATGGTTCACTAGGCGTATCTGCAAACGTCTACGAATCCCTCCAGCTTTTGAAAAGCATCTGCCGTGTTCTTCTTGTGCAGAACTGAGAGTAACCACGGTGTGCAGTTTATCTCCAAAGCCTTCTGTTAAGTTCTGCGTCGAGGTATGTGAAGGCTGAATAAGCATGAGTTTCATCTCACAGGCTTTGGGAAATAATTAATCCAGAACAAGTTAAGGAAAACACATTTGTAATAAAAAATCTGATTTAAGTTGAGATTTTTTTGTGTATCTACACAGTCATTCAATTCAAATCTATATACACAGCTTCAAATTTTCCATATAAAGTCTACTCCAAGTACACTTAAAGAAACCCCAGTTTTGTTATCACTTACTAAGATTTATGATTGTGTCTGAAATTATTTACCAAAGCTTAAGAGGAGATGTAATTTGTTGATTCGTGTAGTTTTAGCTCTGGACTGTAGCTACTTAAGCTAATGTTAGCTTAAGGTCTCATCTCTGACATTTTAAAGTGAAAAACTTAAAACACTGATTTAATATGAAACCAAAAGTTTACAAGTTTCGGACAACTTTCAATAACTTTTATTTTTAAGCCTTTAAAACTGCCTGCTCTCTCTTAGAGCCGATTTAAGCAGAAAAATGTTCATTATCGTCTCTTTAAATAGTAAGGTCGTGCTTGTGCTTCCATAAATCCTGTTTTTGTTCATTATAAAACTTGAATTAAAATGATCTGTGCTGGAAAGTAATAAACCAAACTGTTGCTTAGCACTCGGATCCTAGCAAAAATGTGAAATAAATATCCTCATCTGAACTTTACTTCAGACCAGGCAGGAAAATAAAATAAAATGAGGTGGTAAATGAGCCATAGAGCAGTTTGGCCAGCTGAGGGAATTACGCAAGCAAAAGACGCCACAAAACACAGATCAGGTAAAAGTCAGCATGAAGGAGGATTAAATATCCAAATGCTGCTCCAACAAGTGCTGCATGAGCAACAGGTGCATCACAGGGAGTGTGTGTTTTCTAAGAACTGACTTGGGAGAGCACTCAGCTCATTTTTAATGTATTGATTTGTTGGGTTGTGACAGGTTCATTAATAAACTCCAAGGAACGAGAGAAATTGATCTCTTTATTAATTTGGTGCCTGTGCTAACTTGCAGCTTGTTACATAATATGTGTAACACACTCACACACACTTCTGCCCAGATGCTGCTGGAGTTGGCAGAAGTGAAGCGCTGCAGCAGGCGTCGCCACAGCAACCAGGAGGGAAACAGAGAGAGAGAGAGACACTTTCTCCTGCGCGAGTATGAAAGCCACCGATCAAAACACAACTCGGATTAAACAAGCCTCTCCGCCCCTCGCAGTGTCTCTGTCACCCTTGAAGTAGGAGCGCAGGTGAAGATAAGGATGACGACCGACACCGGGTGATTTGCCAGTGTTTACTAGACTATAATGTGCGTCACCGCGGGTGTCAATACAGCTCATTAAGATTCACTCTCAAATACTGTGCAGCAACACAGAGAAGAGGATGAGTTAGAGCCAAACAAATACAGATGTCACGTTCATCACACTTCGTGTAGGAAATGCTCATTAAACATGGAGAGTTAACACCGTAGAAAACTGATTACATCAGCGATACGCCGACATTGTGTGTGCGCGCGTTTGTGATGAAAGAAAAGCAATGGCATCAAGAGAAGAGGCTTACAGTAATGTTAGTAATTATTAAAGCTAACTCCATATCTGAATAATAAATAGTATACTACAAATCACTAAAATCAAGAAATGCTCAACAGTGATTTCTCTGACCTGTTCAGGACCAAAAGAACTCGTGTAAAGTAAAACCAGGCTTACTGGTGAGGCTTACTACACCGACAGTGATTTATCCTGCAGGATGAACATTAACAAAGAGTTGTGCTCTGGCCCAGATGACCAGGTCAGCAGAGTTTAACAGCTCATCCCAGCCAGCGGCCGCTAGCAAGGCAGGGTCATTGATGAATGCTCCAACGGAGGCGGAGGATGTGCTTTGAAAGGTTGAGGTGTGCTGCAGTAAGTCTAAAAATAACCCACCAGCCTGTGATATTCCCCAAAGCCATCTGCCCCTTTTAGAATTATCCCCATAACAACGGCTCATTTGATATCTCTCGTCTTTCCATCAAATATTCCATCTGCTCCAACGAAAAGATGATAGGGAACCTGCTTACTTCAGGTGACATAAAACACTTCCACGTTAATCATTTTGGAGCAGTAGGCCAGTACATCTACAAGTATGCTGATTTCAGGCCGCCCTGTGGCAACATATGCAGTCTAATAGGTAATAAGTTTGTGAAGGCAAATTTACTCGGCTATAAATTTGCTCTCATTGCAACATGTTACTAAAAGGTCTGAGTAATCGCTGTCCATCTGTCCCCTCTCCTCAAAATCCAACACTGTATGCAATTATTAACAGTTAGCAGAAGCATATTTAAGAAGCTTCACCCTAAACAAGCAGACTTTCTCAAGTCAGCAGCAGCAGCCTGTAGCAGAAAGATTGGGGGTTATGTTGCAGCAACAGTTTATGAGCTTGGTAGAAAAATATTGGCTCGTCTCCACTCGGGACACCTTACCGAGGGCGGCTTCCAGCCTGTACGCTGAGCACCACGACCACGGCAGCAGCAGCATTACTCATCCAAAGCGTTCGCTTTAATTCCCGACTGGTGGCTACATGACTTATGCTTACCAAAATAATACTTCTCTCCCTTTTCGCCCTTGATTCAATCTCTGTGTTTTCCTCTTCAACAATATTGCTGTACTCTGCTGGCTCACTGTGTGCATAGCAGCACCCAAGGTTGCCATTGTTTAGCAACCTCATTCTTCACTTTCAGCTGGACTCAAAAGGGGGATGCACAGGTTAAGATGCTCATTCAAACCTTTTGAGACATTTAACAATTCCACTTATTGCTACAGGTCGGAATACGAGTGGAAATAAGAGCGTGCTCTTTAGTGCTTCAAAAACGTATCACATTAGATCTGAGAGGCTCTCTGGTATAAGAGAGAATACAGAAATGCCATGAATGAATACAAAAACAAAACTAGGCCAACAATGTGATGAGAAGACTGGCTCTTGGCTCTTCAAATGTTATTTCATTTCAGCTAAAATCCGGCTTTAAGGTGCCAAATCTGCACAAGCCTGCAGTGTCAACACAAGGCAGATGCCATCCAAAGTCCTCACAATGTCAAGGCCACATCCAAACAGCACCATCAACTAACATGCTCCCGAAAGTGATCCTAACATGTTAAAAATTCATAAATAAAATGGTGAACTTCAATATTTTCATTCTGTTTGTTTTCCATTGCGTTCTAATTCCATTTGCCTTCCTGCCTGTATTGAAATAACCGGTGCATGATATAACGCAGCACGCCTTAAGCACATGGTTCACACTTTACCAGATACTTGGATTTTTTCCTCAACAATTTTGTTTCCACTAAACTGTGAGTGTGATAAGAGAAAAAATAACGCTTTAGCTCTAGTATCTTTGCTATACAGCAGCGTCTCAAAATAAAACAGATCAATAGTGTGGGAGAGCAATAGTGAGATGGCTGTGTGCCATTACACTTTAGTGGCCCCATACTGGGATGATAGTTTTGGCTTGAGCTTTTTGTAAAAAGTTCTTGACTTCCTGCCAGACCTAACTGCGGATAAAGCAGAATGATGAAACAACCCACAGCCCCCTTTGTGACCTCCACAGCACATCCAGACACTGAGGAAAAACTGAAATTAGAACTGGACAGCTGTGGGATTCCTCAGAGGATTCTCTAGCAGTTTATAGAGAGAGTTAATAAACTGTACCAAGAGTGTGTGGGTATAAGTTTAGCTAAACACTATTCTGAACAAGTGCATAGTATACATATACCACTAACAGGTGAAGTAAATAACACTGTTTATTTCTTCACCGTGGCACCTGTATATATTGGGGAGGAAGTGAAAGTTGACGTGTTATAAGCTGGAAAAATGGGCCAAGTGTAAGGATTCGAGCAGCTTTGACAAAGGCCAGATTGTCATGGCTACGGGGTGTTCCCGGTCTGCAGTGGTCAGTATCTATCAAAGGTAGTCCAAGGAAGGTGCTGGTTGTGATAGAAACGTGGCAGAATACACAGAGCATCAGAGTTTGTTGTGCGTGGGGCTGCATAGACACAGACAGTCAGGGTGCCCATGCCGACCCCTGTCCACCGCTGAAAGCGTTAACAATGGGCACATGAACATCAGAAGTGGCCCACAGAGCAATGGAAGACAAAAACAAAGCAAACTATGGAACGAAGGCAAGCCAGTGGCAGTGTGATGCTTTGGGCAATGTTCTGCTGGGAAACCTTGGGTCCTGCCATCCATGTGGATGTTACTTTGACACATACCATCTGCCTAAGTATTACGTCACACCATGTACAGCCTTTCATTGAAACAGTGTTCCCTGATGGCTGTGGCCTCTTCAGCAGGATAATGCGCCCCGCCACAAAGCAACAATGGTTCAGGAATGGTTTGAGGAGCTAAACAATGAATTTGCATTGATTTGACCTCCAAATTGCCCAGAACTCAATCCAATCGAGCATCTGTGGGATGTGCTGGTCAAATAAGTCCGATTCATGGAGACCCCACTTCACAACTTACAGGACTTAAAGGATCTGTTGCTAACATCTTTGTGTTTGTGTGTTCCTGTGTTCAAAACAGATCACTGTCACAGTTAACAGGCTGATTGCCAAGCATCCACTAAACTGTAGAAACAATCTCTATTTTTCCCCAAAAATGTAACTGTAAAAAGGAAATATACATGATATTGTGAGGTTGTGATGATTTTATCATTAATCCTTTACACTTGACCTTTAATAATATTCTCAGACCCGTAATCGATGTTTAGAAAACTTGGTATAATTTGCTCAGCCATACAGAATCGGGTGTTATGCAAATACTTTAATGGTAGGCTACAGCTCAGAGGCTCAGGAAGAGATCACAATCAGCTACAGAGGTTTGAGTACGCTTACATTTTTCTCACTGCACACGAACTGACTTCAGTTCCAGCCGATCATACACACTTCTTGCAGTTCCCTCTGGAGCCACAAATGTCTTTATACAAATTCCATACATACTGCAGTACTCTGTAAGACCTCAAACAGCATTTGTAATTTTGAGGGGAAAAATAAATAAAAGTCCACAATTGGTTTAAGAGAAATTCAGCTTTCACATGTTTATGCCAGCCCCTTGATCGACTATGGAAAATATTTTTAAATGTGTAGGTTTTTATGTCAATTTTTGTACCCATGTAGCAGCATTTAGATGGGATCCAAATGATGCAGCCCATTAGCTCTGCAGGGGTGGATTCTTTTTAAACCACTGTTTTTTTTCCCAGTGCAGATGCTTGTATATAATTTTTCCACTTGCGGTTTTATCATATGCTGAGAATTGTTTATGGAAATGCTTGTGTAGTCTGGAGTTTTAAGAGCTGTTTTTGCTGAATGTGAGCTTCAACATTCAAGTTTTGTGCTTTTTTTCCTGCTTTAGCAAATAAACGCATTCTGTCCAAATCCCAATAGTGTCTATAAGTTGAGGATATAGTAAACTGCTTATTTGTACATTTTTTGTCAACTACCCGTTCAGCAACCTCATTGTCAAAGACACCGAATCACATCTCATCAGCAACACAACACATTATGGTTAATTCACCCTTCATATTTTCGCAGACATGCCAGGCTGGGGGCAATTATTATTATTATTATTATTATTATTATTATTATAGCTACCCCAACAGCAATACTGGTCTAACATGTGCACAAAGGAAGCAGCACTCCTAGTACAACGTCATCTTTTCAGCACCTAAGAGATAAAATATTGGCAAAAAAACAACTTTGTTTACACTATTAAGAATTATTAGTCAAATACATGTTACTATTTTTTTTCCCACAAGAAATTAAGGTTCAACTTTATGGGCAAATGATTTCTCCTGCTCTATGAGTTATGTGGAAATAAACAATTTCTGTGCTTCTTAAAACACATGCAGTGTGCTACAAGAGAACACTATCATGAACAATAGCTTATTCTTGAAATGAGAAAAAACTGTCACCGATATGTATCCATCCATCCATCTTTTTTCTGTGTATCCAATTCAGGGTCATGGAGCTGCTAGAGCCTATTCCAGCAGCCATAGGGCGACAGGCAGGTACACCCTGGACAGAATCACCACTTTAGAACCACCAGTTAGCCCAACCCCACTCACTGCATATCTCAGGGCTGTGAGAGGAAGCCAGAAAACCTGGAGACAACCTACACAGACATTTGGAAGAATATGCAGTCTCCCCCCAGATTCAAAACCAGGAGCAACCAAGAGAGATAATATGAAGACAACATAAATCCACAAGAGTTTTCCAAGAAGCTTGAAACAACCCTATATGCCAGGTACACTGAAAAAAAAACAAGTCAACATCACTGTGACACTAGAACAAGTGTCAGAGAGCACTGAAGTCATTAAAAGTCATCCCCAAAGGTCTATGATTGCTAAAGTTAGTAGTAACCTATTAAATAGTTGTGACAACATTTTTAGTATGAACCACAGCCACTGCACTCAGCGGCAGAAGAGAACGCCCTTTAGGCCTACACTGAAACTATTTGGCTGTACACATTTTTATCTAGCCTTCTGCAGCTTTAACTTTGAGGACTTATTGTGCTACAGCGTGCTATTACTTTTTGAACTCTTATTCCTCCCCTCTGCATATCTTCCCAGGAAGCATCAGTACACACTAGCAGGATATGAGCTTTGGGCTTTGGCTTTCTTTCCCGTCTTCTTCCCCTCTCACATATCCACCTGTAACCAAACAGCAATAAAACTGCCATGATCCAATTTTTCAATTTTCCAGAAAGTAATTTAGTGGCACTTGGCCTCAATTAGGCAAAAAAACCCACTTGATTGCAGACTACATTTGGGACTGATATCAGAAAACTCTGAATTAATTAAGGCCAATCAAGTTAACAGCTCAGAGATGCACTCGCCTGATTGAGACAACACTTTTGTGATCGCGATACATACAAAACGACACCGGTCATGATAAATTATCTCTAGGCCTCTTTGACCATTCTGTGTTACTCAAATTATTAGAAGAAATGAAATGTTGCAGAGGAAAAGTGTGATTTTATTTAAATTCATATTCGCATGTGCCCATTGTGTCTTGGAGCACAATCAGGAATGAGCTCACAGAGTACACCTGAAGCTACTGGTCCATGTCCGAGGTGAGCTGGACAGGAGATAAGTGTTGAACAGTCCCTTGCACTTAGAGTTTAAAGGCAAATCTCTGTTAATCACATATAGACAAGAAGTAATTGGGGCCATCTTCCCCCAGCAGACATCGATAGCTTGAGTGTGAAACAGGAAAAAGCAGCTGCTGCAATAATGATTTTAACACAACCAGAGTGGCCTTTCTCACTATCAGTGACCATACAGCACGACGGACTATAAATTTACCAGATGACTTTCGATCATGAATTATTATTCATTAAAAAACGTCTTAATGTTTCCTGTTCTCACAAAGCGATTTCCAAAAACAAAAAAATTCTCTATCTGCTTTAAAACAAATTACTCTGACATCTATAAGATCCAACAGCTTAGATGCAGAGAAACAAACAAAAAATTCAATTACAAAGTCCTGCTCTTATTCATTCTGCCCAGTGTCACAATCCATAAAGTGACTCATCTGTGTACTGTCAATAAAGAGACCATGGAGATTGGTTGCCGATTTGCTGACTTAGATGACTGATTTGTTGTTTTGGGGGTTGGGTAGATAGCCATCCCTGTGGATTATAAACAAAACATCCACATTCTCCTCGTGTACAGAGTAGTTTTACAAGTGCTAAATCAGAGACTACAGTTAGCAGCTGTTTAGCTTTGCATTATAACTTGTAATAGTAGGAAAACAGCCAGGCCTTCTTGCCCAACATCAGTGTCTGACCTCACAAATGCGCCTCTGGTTAAAACCTCCCATAAATACACTCCTGAAGCTTGTGGAAAGCCTTTCCAGGAGAGGTGAAGCTGTTATAGCTGCAAAGAGTTTGGATGGATTAAGAATAGGATGTCACTCAAGTTCATATGCGTGTGAAGGCAGAGGAGCAAATACTTTTGGTAATATATTGCAGCTCTTAGTTGCATCTGTTGTCAGCTTTGCTTTCTTGCTTCTCCTTGACTGTATTACTGTAACTGGATGCTATCTTGCTCACTGTTGTAAGAACAGATATCCCTGGGGTGTGTGGAGGCTCGTTTGGGTTGATAAATATCACAACTGGCCTGACAAGCACTCTTCAGGGAGTGCTATAAAACATAATGATAATAAAGTGAAGCTAATTAAAGGAATAGAATATTTAACTAACCTAAAAAAAAGTATATGATAATTTGATAACTGCAACCAATGCAAGCATAATAGCACCACAGATTTGAGAAGAAAAAAAAAGGTACACTGAGTGCTTTGGCCATGTATTAACAATTCAGCGATGTCTGCAAACAAAGACGAGCACAACAGCAAACTAAAACATAGTAAATGTGAGAACTGTATTGCATGACAATGAGGTTCATAGTCTCTGCACCATCAAATATTTGCTAACTGGGAGGGTGTGGCATATGTGATTGCAGGGGACGTTCAGCACCATAAAGTATCTGCCTATTCTTCCACGAGCATAATCTCCAAAACTGGAAAACCAAACAAGGCTGCTGTACAATCGCTCGCTGTGCCAATTCTACCCTGAGCACTGGAACAACAATATCAACAGGAGGTGGAGGTGTTTGTTTGAGGAGGACAGATTCAGAGTTGGGGAGTGGGAGAAGGCGGAGGCAACAACTGTTTTGACTCATCTCCAGACAAATCAAAGTCATTAGTAAGCCTCCCCTGAGAGATTCGCTGCGTTCAGATCTAAACATGGCTGGTGTCATATGCTGCTCTGCACTCTTACTCTCATTTTCTTGGCTCATTACTCTACTGTGCCTCTCCTCTTAATATGTTCCAACCCTAATTATGCAAATGAATCCACTTTTTCTTCGTGGAGATACCTTCGGGCACGGTGGTGGAATTCCTGTCCAAGTCCTAACCTTACAGCCAATTAAAACCAGCTCAGAAAAGAAACCAGCACCGGTGTTTTGTCTACATCCACACTGATCTTCGTTTAATAAGGTGAAAACCCTACTGACACGAAGAGCTTTCATGAGAATGACCTTGGAAATAAGGGTATCCCTTGAAACCATGTAAGATTCTAATTTTACGGACTTGCACTGTAAAACGTACTATGGTGGTAAGGAATACAAGGGATCTTAGTTAAAAACTAAGGTTTAACAGCAATTCTCTGGACATTTAGTACAGATTACACTAGAAAGGCATAATGAAAATAAAATATCCTTCAAGATGACAGACAAGGTTTAAAAAGAGGGCAGGGGAAGCACCTCTGTTTCCCATAGCGCCTCGCTTTGTTTTTCAAGCTTGCCATCATGTGGGAGGTTGAAAGCGGTAAAAATTGCTCCTGATGACGCAGATGCAGCAGTGACTGAAGAGGATTTCCCAGGCAAGAAGCAAAGGGCTGACAGTAAAGGGAATGTTGTTTTCTTATGTATTTATTAAATTAAA
>VUQG01044002.1:0-12419 GCA_015106755.1 Etia nguti | reverse complement strand
AGCTCGACTTGCGTGAAGTGTTTTCAGCTGGGCATCGTGTACCTGGAGTTGAATGTTTTAACCGATGCATGAAACAATACATTTTTAGACATAAGTTGTAACGGCCGCCATTTTCTTTGTATTTATTACACGCTGTGCTGCGGGGAAAAGCCTGTTCTAAAGTTTGGGTCTAAGGTTTTTTTGGTTTTTTTTTTTAGCACCTGACGGCTTTTTTGCTTCTCATCCGTAAACACTCTGCATACTCTTTCACGTGATTCAGTTTATTTTGAAAAGTCTTAACAGGATCTTGAGCTTTATTGTGAAAGGTTTGTGGAAAATAAACAAGCCTACCGTCGTTAATGCTAACGACAACGCATAAAAACAGGCGCTTGTCTGTCTATAGTGTGGGTTATATTAAATATAAGAGAAAGAGAGAACTTTAAGAAATTAATATAGCCACTACAGTGACCATCAAAACGATGAAAAAATATTGCTGTAAACAGTTTATTTTGCGACACCACGAAAGAAATGATAGCGTAATATAAAACAATAGATGTTGGAGGTTGCTTGCAGGTACTAGTTTGAAATTGGTCACAATGAGACACCAAAAATAACCTTGCGATTGTTTTGATCTCTAGCAGTCTGCTAGTTTGCACAGAAGACACCAACTTGTCTGCAAACACTTGCAAACTACTTAACCAAGCGGTAGTAAAACTGGAACCGAAAATGGTTACCACGTTCCTTTAAAGTAAAATTTGCCTCTTTGTTTCAGCGGTAAGGCATGACTTTTACTTTGAAGGCAAATCTTCTGCATTGACAGTTTGTGTCACACTCGTCACAGTTTTTAGTTGCTTGGTGAGCAGTTTTCAAGTCGTTACAGACAAGTTGGTGTCTTCCATGCAAATTTCCAGCACCTGTGGTGATCAAAGCAATAGGAAATAAGATTTTGGTGCAGCACATTTTCACTTAGTGACAGACACCTCCATTACCAACCGGTCCACCTTAACTATGTCACTAATGTTTCAACTCTAGCTTCTTTATTTTGGAAAGGATTTACATACTCTGTTGCACAGTGGAACGGCGATGTCTAATTATCGGATTGGCTGAAGTTTGCTTATACATTTGTGTGTCTGTTCCTACCCTTAATTATCTTGTATGTTTATTGTAAGGCATTATAAATGGTCCGAAAAGGTCAATCAATAAGAAGCACTTTTTTCAGCCATACATAATTACAACTGGTATTTTTCATAGATTATATATGAATAGTAGGCATAGCAGGCTAACTAGCATGGCTAGCGTGGTGCATCTAAAATTCTCTGTAATATTGAATTGAACTCAAATTTTGACTCCTGAAAATTTTTTTAGAAAAGAAAACATCTTATGGGAAAAAATAATCCATTTACTTCTCAGGTTCCCACCTGTTATTCATACTAAAACAGCCCTTATATATAATTTAAGCCATAATACAATATAAATGAGTTCGTTGGAAAAAAACCCCAAAACAAACA
Organism: Etia nguti; assembly: GCA_015106755.1. Classification (NCBI taxonomy): domain Eukaryota; kingdom Metazoa; phylum Chordata; class Actinopteri; order Cichliformes; family Cichlidae; genus Etia; species Etia nguti. Next base: position 10,932 of record VUQG01044002.1, on the reverse strand, counting down.
AACAAAGTTTGGTAGTTTTTATGAAAGAAATGTGCTATAGAGATCACATTTTTCTGCCAGCTGGTAGAAAAATAACGTGTATTTTAACATCAATCAATTTACATTTTTAAATTGCACTACAGAGGAAAATTACAACAGGAATAATGCTTAAAAAATAAAATAAAATAAAATAAAACAACATGCAAAGATAGTTAATAAAAGATGGTATTGTGCCCAATATATACCGTCTTAATTAGTTTAGACACTGCATGCACACATCAACAAAGTTGGAAACTAGCCCCCGAGAATATATTTTTTGTACCTCTTGTTCAAACCAATGAAACAAGTATTAGGGTCATTATCAGCATCATCTTTGGCATGTAATGATAAACCAGTTGAGTAAAGTTTACTCAACATGATAAATGAAAAAATAATGTGAAATTTTTCCAACAATCTAAAGACGGTCGAGCAGAATTAGCCAACACTAAGTTTCTAGACTCTAAATTAAACCTTACTGGACAGCATTACGTCATTAAACCAACCTCCACCAATCAACTTTCTAAAGCAGGTACGCAAACGCAGTTGCTCCATCAGTCTAGACTACCCCTCTTCTCCCAGATCACTGTCAGCATGTGAAACTATCCATCCTCCAAACTCTTCCACTGACTGCACTCCATCTCCCCCTCTGTCACTTCTCAACTCCATCATTCCCCCTCATTAAGTGATGTGGGACGTGCTCGCCGTATCCATCTCCACAAGTCAAAGTTGATTCCTTCTTCCCACTCTTTCACATTCATTTGTATCCTCCACCTTGCAGCCACCTCCTCCCTCATCCTCTCCCTCTCAGCATTTCCTATCAGTCTTCCTTCATTAGCACTAGCGGCTTGCTCATTGTGATCATTCATTTTACTTTCCATTAGATGTATCTTCTCTGTAAATATGATCCCCATGTTGTTACATTTCCTAATTATTTTCTTTATGTAAAACCTGAGTGTTTACGCATTACAAAAAAATGAGGTGAAGATTTAGGGATAGAAAAAGTAGCTTGAGGTGACCACTAGACAGAGCAAATATAATTTGATTTTAGTCTCAAACAGCTCTGGTGCAAAGTGCTCACTGCGGTAAAATGTTTGTACTGCACACACCCCAACAAAGCATTGTGGCTGCTGAAAAATTAACACACATTACTTCCCCAACACCTGATTTTGGCAAAAAACCTGAAAAGAAATAAAAAAAGTTATTATTGCTTTATGTTAAATGCCACTGTTAAGTAATAAAGAACTCAATTCCAAGGCATTAAGACAGGTTATTTACACTGGCAAATCTTATGCATTTACTCAGATTTGAATATAGGAAAAAGTAATGAGTACTGGGGGCTATCAATTATCTCTATAGTAGATGAGTGAAGTAAACCACCTTCACAGGCCGTCACAAAGGCCATCGAGAGAGAGCCAGGGGTGTATTAGACATCTTTCGATTCATAAGAGTTTCAGACTAAGACACGCGGTGCTGTTACCTCACGCGTGATTAGATGCTTGCAGATCACAGATAAAAGAGATTTCTGTAATCTGAAGGCAGTTTAAAACAAAAAAGACCATTAAAAATGAGTCGGAAATAAAACAGTGAATTGTAAAGTCTTACAGCACCTTGAATGGACCCCTGCAGGCATCATAATGATAAGCAGTGAGCCTTTCAGCTTTCAGTAATTAGTAATGAAAATCTTTAAAATTTTAACTGTGAAAATAAAGACTTTGAAAAAATAAACCTAGACTTTGATAGCAATATTGTTCTGCATTATTTCAGCAATATCTCCTTTATGCAATTATATTTCTGTTAATACTTTTCTATGTGCTAGTTTTCCATGTCGTTGGTGATGTCGGCCAGGATACAAAGAGGTTACCAAAGCTGGGTATTACTTAGTGACAGCATCTACACTGTTCACCCATTGCTCACTGTGTATGAAAAATGGTCTTAGCCACTGTGACATCATAAATTGATTTATGGTCTTTGGCTCCAAACTTTAGTATACTGACTGCCACCATACATTTTTTTTTAAAGTCAGGACCAACCAAGTTATCAGCTAATGCTACCTACATTCACAAACTAAAGGGGTGTTATATAGACATACACACTAATTAGTGCTAAGTGACTGACTAATTGGATGGTCTGTACCACACAACCACGATCCATATCATTTGTCAAATGACTCCATTAAAAATGGAAAAAGAGCCAACAGCAACAAAAGGGCCAAGCCGACAGCTGCCTGTGTTGGCACAGCTGTCTATCAAAGCTAATTTAAGTGAAAAATAGTCATATCGCCACCGAGTCCGGTCAAAATTCCATGTGCTGCCCTTGGCTGGATGATGAAAGACTGATGACAAATGAATAAATCCCAGGATTAAAACGAACATGCATTATACATTGGTGCAGCACACCCTCGCGTCCTTGATGTTAACACTTCGACGTAGGCCTCTGTAGATCGTTGTCTTGGATAAATTCAAAATTGCACCGCCACAAGGTCTCACAGCTCACAAAACAGAAGCTAAATAAATCTTCTTCTACTGTCAAGTACCATTCAACATCTGGCTATTTATTTGCCATCTGTTCACAGACCAAATGCGTGTTGCAGCAAACGGGGGCTTGTTATGGCTATTGCTGAACACCTGTACAATTGAATGCAATCCAATCCTGGAATACAAGTGACATTCATAAAGCTTATTATACTCACTTTTTATGGTTTGTGACAGAAGCTCGTTTGTATGTTTTCTCTAGTTTCTTATTTTACTTCTGCTGTAAAGTCTGCCAAATCAAGCACGCAGATCAATCCGCTATGGTGTCCTCTGGGGAAATAAGGGAGCTGCCAAAAGTGTGTACCCACTAAGTGCATTACAACTATACTGAAGTACAACATTGAGTTTTATTTTACTGTCAGTGAAAGAATGTGATTTTGGTCAAATATTTAAAAGTCTGTTTGAAGAAACAGCAGCCAACAAAAAAAAATCTAACCATAAAGATGGTGTGATATTTGACCTCTGATCTCACTGTTACATTTCAAATCTGCCTTTCTTTCAAAATACGTTATGTCTTTAAAGAAACTATTGTCAGAAGAAAGAAAGAGCTTCTTAGTTTGAAACATATTATATCATATTATATTACAGTAAGTTATTCATGTCTAGTTAGTTACACATCAGTACCTATTATCCATTACCTACTCTTATATAATGTTTAAATACAAATTCCCTTAAAAACAAACACTGCACAGAGAGTTAGCTGGGCTGTCTGGGTGCCTCTTGTTACAATTATTGTAAAAAAGCAGGCATAAAGTGGCAGTCAATGTAAAGTCACACATACATAAGCAACACACAACAGCGCCACATGGACAGTATGAATTCCCCTCAAATTTCATTAAAAAAGGAGTCTACTTCGTCTGTCAAGGCTGGGTCTCTAGTAGCCTGTATTTTATAAATGCAACCCCCCCCCTTCCAAAAAAAAAAAATAATGTTACGCTCTTTTGCCTGTTGTCTCTTTGTACACAAAACAGGATGTGGTCAATTCCAGGTTTGCAGTGGAGAAGGAGACTTGTGGCTTGAGCTAGCTGACTGATAAAAAAAATCCAACTATTGCAATCCCCTCTTGTCATTTTTTCTTATTACCAAACTGATCAAAAGAAGTGACAGACTTATGAATAATATTCTTCCAATTTATTACATGATCTCACAAAAAAAATCATCAAAGGACTTCATCTGATAATTTCTGGCAGTGATAAAGCATCTGAAGAGTAAATGCAGAAGGTTCACTCATACTCCAATGAAGAGCGAGTGGACGGTAACTCAAGACGCTTGAGCTCGAGGAGGTTTAACAGGCCAGCTGAGCTCGGCTGCTCCCGTCCCCCCCATCAGAACTTTATTGTCTAAATGTCAATAGAAGGTTAGCAAAATCTTGTTAAGGAGTGAATATCAGATGCAATTATACAAGGAGGCATGAGCAAAACCTCTGTGGATCTCCTCCAAGGTCTAATTAGGCAGAGCAGGTTTGTGTGTGTTTGATATAATTAAGGAGTAGAGGAGAGGCTGTGTCACTGATGAGGACCAAGATCAGAGCACCAGGCACAACCTGTTGATAAAGAACACTAATCAAAAACACTCCAGTATTTTATTTGGCTAATTTGAAGCAGAGAATTGTTATTGCAAAAATTAAAGTGTGTGTGCAGATGCTCACTTGTTTAATGAGTGCAGCATTCTTAATCAAAACATGTAAATGTCCACTGTTACACAGGGTTGGGAACTGGAATAAAGTGGTCAGCGTTCACAAACTTTAAATAAACATTTTATGAAACTTAAAATTCACTTAAAGTTAGACTCATAATTATTGAAAACAAGTCTTTTTTTAAAGCCCATTTTACTCACATGCCCCTCGATTCAACCCAGCACACACTGTAAGTGCTGCTTCACAAAAAGCTCAGATCTAAAAAAATAAATAAAAAAATAAAAGGAGGGCACCAAGTTACCAAAATGAATGATTTATGGATTTTTGTAATGATAAATCGAGTCTGGAAGGACACAAAGAAACGCTGACACTTAAAGTGGTCCAGGCTGAGGTCTTCAAGAAAATCTATAACTTAATAGAGTCACCGTAGATCTGAACAACCTTTGAACTTCACTGGGACAAACATGAGCTGCAAGATGTGAAGACCAGTGCACACAATAGCACAAAAAACCTACACTTTCCTACATCATGAATATATCTTCTTAGTTACTACTCTAACATTGTGTCAGTCATTCTGAATTAAAGAAGAAATAAACGTCTGCATGTATGAACTTTATTTTTGACATTGATGCTACATCCGTTAGGTTTTTGAGGAAAAACAAAAACCACACTGGTCTCAAATATGATACATTATGTGTGGATTCAATACTCAAATGACTCTAGGTTGAGTTAGAAATTATCAAAATAATTTTCATTAAGTCGGAATATTATTGGTGTTTGTGTGAATACTCCACATCAATTCCCTTACAGCGTATTAAGTTAGGAAAATACTTGTGCATGTATATTTCATATATATCTCTTCTTCAGTGGTAGCCCAACTACACAATTCCTGTATTTGGCACTGATATGTTGAAGCAGAGCAGAGGGGTGTCAGTACAGACAAAGAAAGAAAAAATTACCATACAGCCCATGTTCTGCTGGGTAAGAAGATAAGAAGAATCACAATTCTCAGTGAAGATTCCTGCTGTGGTTTTCTCTTCTCACACAAATATATTTGCCTGCATTTCGAGTTAGCGGGTGATGGTCTATTACTACAAAGGAGACTAATATTTAAGTCCAATTTAATATTTGATAGTAGATTTTAAATGGCTTTAGTAGTTATCCAATGTCTGGCGTCAGGATATGACTTTATGAGGCTAACTTAATCATTGTTCTTGATGCAAACCATTACTATAGTGCAGAACTCTCTGGACTGTAAGCGTAAATCCTCCAAATCATGTAGGATTTTTTTTAAGGTTTGAATGAGATTCCTGAATTCCAGGATGAAGGAATAAGAACTCCAGTTCCAGTAGTAATTATTATGAAGCACAATTACTTAAAACCTCCAGCCGACTTGCATGCTTACATAAAGCTGGCGAAACTAGCTAGGCTGATTTACAGATAGACAACACAGACATAACAACAGTGAAAATACCTTATATTAATATTCATTGCAATAAAAAGCCACTTGAAAGCTAAAAGACTTTTTTGTAGATCAACTGTAGTCTACTGAATGAGAACAAGCTGGTGAATGTGATTACATATGAAATAACTGTTAGAAAGACAAAGGTAAGTAACCTGTTACTGTGTGGGAGGATAAAACAAGAGCATAGTTGGCAGCAAAAAGAATTCAAAGGAAGATGCAGCATTAAGCATTATAATCATATACAGCACAAGTCAGTCCGGCTCATCTCCCTTTCTGCATGTCAATCAGATAAGTTGAGAGTGGGAATAAACAGTGAGAGCACTTGTTACAGGTCGCTTGTAAAGACCTACGTGACTGTTTCTGGGGTTTGCCCGTGCAGCTTTACACCATGAGCATGCATGACAGAGGAGAACAAAAGGAAAAAGGACAACTCTCTGACAGCATGTCAGCTGAATCCCAGTGAGGGCTGACATCAGAGCCAAGATCACATTGGTCAATGTGGCTCTGAGGGATGCCTCAGATATTCTGCATCCATTTGTGCCCCTTGGCGTTGCTAAGCAAATTATCTGGAAGTTTGGATTCAGTTGAAAGCACCGTGATGTCGGGACAACTGGCCCCTCTAGTAGCTACAACAGCAGCTCTCAGTAGTAGCTCATGCGCTTGTTCTGTCTTACATGTCTGTATTACAAACTGCCAAATCACAACAACAGTCGTTTCAAAGTACTTTACATTGTAAGGTAAAGAGCCTACAATAATACAGATAAACCCTAACCCTCTTTGAGCAAGCACCTAGTGACGATGGAAAGGAAAAACTGCCCTTTAACAAGAAGAAACCTCCATCAGAATATCACCGTCTATTGCTTTCTAGGTGACATGATGTGAAGAGTCTTCCAACTAACTTCATCAAAGACATTGTAGAGGTGTTTTTCTTACCTTTGGTTCAAGAAGCATCAAGTATCAAACCTAATGACTTGTCCATAACTCCATAACTCCTCTCCAAACAGTTGGAACAAACATGAGAGGATTCCTAGGACCAGATTTAATAAGGGGATCAAATTAGCTTCATGCCACAACAGCAAAAATGTGTCGATGGAGTGGAAACTTCTTTGAGCGATATGCTAACAACGTGCTAATTTGTAAACAAGATGTGGCCAGTTCATTTCAATAAGAAGCAGCACTCTACCAAGAACAAAGCAAATTAGCAGGTCAAAAACTAGCAGAGCTGATGAGGGAGTCTGTAATCTCCAAACCAAAAATAATACAGTGTATTATAAGCATATGTGTGTTTTTCTGAAACAGCATGGCAGTTCAGATAAATGAGAGGCATCTGAAACAGACTAAGCATGTTTTGTTTTTATCTCAAGTAGAAGATTTTTCTGTTAGAAATTGCTGGGGACTGTGGATAAACATTATGGCTGAGAAGGAGCACAGGATGCTTCCAGACAAGAGCTGCGATATTACAAAAACCTGAAATTTGTGTCATACAGCTAACTGTATAATGTGCAGACAGAGAACATAAAAAACAATTTACCAACAGATCCTGACCCATTTGTGTGTTACTGCTGACGTGCCATGCTTGCAAATGCGTGCAACACACTTAAGATCTGCCTGAGCCCCATTAATTGTTGCAAATTGGCATCTATTTCCATATAGCAGGTAAGAGCTCTAATATAGACTCTGATTTTGTGCACTGCAGAGAAAAGATGCAGATAATTCTTCACTGTGGCCTGACTGCTGTTTTGAAATGTGGAGGTCACTCTAAAAAAGGAACTTGGCTGCAAGTAACCAACACAAGACCATTCTTAAATCTGGTCCCTAATATTTTTAATCTGTTACTGAAGGATAAAGACATAAAAAACAACTTTTTCATAGAAACGTGGACACCAAACCAAAACAGGCCTGGCAGGAAAATTTTACTTCACATTCATCACGGCCTTGAATCCAGCTTAAAATAAATAATAATGTTGCTCTGGAGAGAGCAGCTACATGCATACAGAACATCTGCAAGTTGTTTTTCTTTTCTTTTTTTTTAAACTTTTGTGACGCCGAATTGACCAACTTTCCCACAACCAAAGCATCTGCAGCTCTTGCTGGAGAAATCTTATTAACAAAAAAAAAAGAAAAGAAGTAGGCTTAGAAGCCAGTTTTGGAAGCTGGGGGTTGCAGTGTCAGGCCGGTCAGAGTCATGTCCAGCAGTGAGTGGCGGGTCCACAGGAGGGCAGACCCTTTTAGCTTCTCTGGGCCAGTCCAAAACACACCTTTATCATTCTGCAACGATGACACACAAGTCCAAAAATAAACATTTTGGGACAAGGTGAGGTCACAGGTAGGAAGCTAGATCACCTATTTCTATGAGCTTTGGGTAGTGACCGGAAAAATACTATGAATAGATAAGTAGCAGAAGGAGGATTGATGGATGGAAAAGGTGTGCCGTACATTTCTTACATCCTGGATCCTTACAGCATTCTTCAAAATCTGCCACTATTGCAGGCATGTGAGCAATTCTATAAATTGGTATTTCAATGCATGGTTTCCACTTCCATGAGTTATTATTTTCATCACTGTGACAACTGAGATCTGGGACTGCTGTTCAGCTGCACAGAGAGAGAGAAAAGGAAGAAGGCAACCCATCCCGGTATGATGAATGAGTGAGAGAGGAATGAGATTAAGAGGAGTCCACTGAATAAATGAACAGATTAATGAAGTGAGGAAAAAAGAACAGGCGAGATGCCGCAGACGACGACACGCTCCTCTCCTTCTAAATAAAAAGTGCTGCTTCTAAGAATAGCTCCACTTGCCTCTGGCTGCGATCGCCATCATCATTAGCACCCTTGTAGTGTGATTCTCAACATAGCACAAGCTGCAATGTGACAGTAGGAGATGATGGCAAGCTGCTGACTTGTTTGGTTCAGTTTTGTACCTGCCATTTAAAGGAATCACGTGTGGTCTGAGAGCATTTGTTTCCAGCATGAACATAAAACTTGGGCAAAAAACAAAACAAAAAACAAAGTCGAGCTGCTTCATTTTTACATACCCTGGAGCAAAGATATGTGGCTGCACTTCTGATTAGTTTGCACTGAGGATATAAAGATCTGTTTGGGTTTTGTGCTGGAAATTCAGTTTATTTGTTTTCTTTAGGAGAGCTACATGGCAATAGATCCAACTCTCAACTCTATGGGCAACCCATAGATTTAAGAGCTGTATTGATTACCGTACAGTGATTCTCGAGTGGAATGAAGATTTTCCCGCCATCTTTTCATTTTCTTTTCTGCTTTCTAAAAATAAGCAGACCCTAATTCCTTTTTAAATGTATGAGCAGCAATTCCTTGACTTTCTCTCCCTCGCAAAGATATAGAAAGATTGAAGATAGAGCCAACTTATTTTTATATTTATTTAGTAGGGACAATGCAGCACATGAAACAAAAAGCTACTTTTCACTGAAAAGTTCCTACTCTGCAAACCCTGAAGTGAAATATGACCATGTGGGGGAGGAAGGACTGTTTTCAGCTTTTCAGTGTTTTAGGCGCTGGCATGTTGTTTTTCCAAGTCATGAGTACTCATGAGTATAAAGTGTGCAGATGTATACAGACAAAAATATTGGTTCCTTCTCAGTTTCTGAGTTTCACATAAGGTCAGGTAGGTTTGGATGGCTTTTCCCTTAATAATGAAATCTAACTTTGTATTTCCTCTTCTTATTTTTGTCTGACATTAAAATTTGTTTGATAATTTAAAACATGTTGATTGTGACATATATGCAAAAACACATCAGAAAAGGGGCAAGTACTTCTTCACAACACTTTACGGGAACTGACTTGCGTTTCGAGCCAGTCTCGAGTAGTTGCAGCAAGACACAAGGTGTTCATCCTACATCAATCATTTTTCTTCAGGGGAGACATTTCTAGATGTGCTGTCCAAGTTCTTCTGCAGAAGCACAAAGCTACAGGCAAGGTTAAGGACCGGAAACTCAGCAGCTGGCCAAATTTGCTTCAAAGTTGGAAGATGTCCAGTAGTGCCATCAGCTAAGAACCATCAGGAATCAGTGGGACCTTGGTAAACCCATCTATACAGTCTGGTCAAGAGCAGCGTTTTTGGAAGACTTGAAGTAAAATAAAGTCATCCCTTCAAAGTGGAAAAAAAAAGCCAACAGGCTCACCTACGCATAAAAAACTGGAGCACTGAATAATGCCAGGAGGTGCTTTGGACTGATGAGTCAGAACATGAAATATTTAAGCTCAAACAGAAGACATGGATCAGTGTTTGTAGGCAAAAACAGAGGAGGTGGAAGTTCATTGCAGGCCATATTTCTGCAAACTACGCCGGAGAACTGGCAAAAATTGGTGGTTTTGCTTAATTGAGATAAGTACTGTCAGATTCATAACCATGACATAACGCAATCAAGGAGTTACAAATCCATTCACTGTGTCTCAAATGTGTCTCAGATTCTTCTACATGTCAGATTAAGATTATTGATTAAAATACTTTAGAGATGCTGGCTGTTAAATGGTGGATATGATCAATGCCAGTCACACAGTCTCTCAGTAGCAGTAACCTCTGTTGATGGTGATGAGTGAATAATTCCCTTTGTGTCCACTGCTCGTATGTCCTAGTGAGGCAAAACTAGCATTTGAGAATGTGGGTCAGATGTTTCTATGACTTTATTCTATTTATTTATAACCATGTTGTCACTATCCGGTCTTTAAGTCTGACGTCATTAGCCGTGTCTGGGCCCAAACTCCGCTGCAGGTCCCAAAGTCAAACGATCACTGCGGCATCACTGAGAGTTAAAAACTGTCTAAATTCTTTCATCTGTAATAAAATGATCAGCGTGGCTGCTTTACCAGGTGTAACAATTAAGTTTAACATCCAGGCATCCATGAAACCAGAATTTATTAAATTTAACGGAGTTAGAAGTTAGCAGGGAGTTAGCTTGCTAGTTTCCACCTAAACATAATGTAATATGTTTTGACAGAGAGATTTCTGAAACAAATTAAAACGTATAGCTCTGCTATCACTTCCGACATAAATGAAGATAAGAAAGTAAACAGCAGTGACTTTTGTAGGGTTACTGAAGTTTGGCTAGCTGGTATATAATGATGTGCTATGTGGTGGCTAGCTACACAGCTATGTTAGCATAATATAAACAGTGAAGCTGGAGGATGAATGCTAACTTTTTTCCACTCGATAAAAGTTAACGTGAGGGTTCCCGATGGTTAGGGACAAATGCAATCACATGGCAGGATGCTGTAAACGGACCAAACTTCAGTCAGGAGAACAACTGAGAT
>VUQG01044001.1:21457-58245 GCA_015106755.1 Etia nguti | reverse complement strand
ATATATATATATATATGAATGTATATATATATATATATATATACGTATGTATATATATATAAATATATATATAAATCAAAGAGAGCACAGTTTAGGTGAACTTGCTTAGTCCAACTATGTGATTGCATAATTTGTCGCAGCTCGTTTCAGGCTATCAAGCCTCAATTGGTGAGATGATGGACATTGCAGAATGGGTATTATTTTAACATTAATGTGTGCTCAAATAAACACTGATATACTTCTGTGAACGTTTGCGCCTGTGTGTAAAACCCACCCTCTGAACACTGTGGTATGCCACACTCCTCATGTCTGAAGTGCGGCCGAGGGTCGGTGGTAAAGCACCATGGGCCAACAGCAGAGTTGTCTGGGTTGCGACAGTAGTTTTCCCGGAGGTCCGTCTTCCTGAACCTCTTAGACATGAATCTGTCAGAAGCAGAGCCGCAGTTACAAAACAAACACATGTACCAAGACCTGCTGCCAAATACAGCATTTCGGCTTGCATGCAGAGCAACTTCTTTTTGAAAAACACCAAAAGGTCACAGTTTGTGGTCTCTGGTTTTAATCTCTGACAGAATGACTTCTCCTTGCTCATTTACAAGAGTGCTGCTCTGTAAACACCACCGGTGGAAATTAACAAAAATAAAAGTTACTGACAACTATGCCAAAGGACTGAATCATCAGTGACACAGCAGTGTTTTTTTAGGGAAAACAGGTTAATACTTAAAAGCAAAGTTAGTTTTCCATGAGGTTGGCGTTGGACGTAACATAAACATACTGACAAATGACTCATATCTTTTACATCAGGGAAGCACATGGCTGTAGTCACCAGCTGTGATGATGGACACAGAAAGCATAGCTTGTTAGACAAGCAGTGTTTTTCCACATGATGGGGAAAAGATAAAGTTATGAAATAGTCCTTCACTAGATTTGGTAATGACAGGTACAAAAATGAGAAGTCTTTGGTAGGCAATCAAAAGAGAGGGGAAACCTTACACTGATAAAAATGCTATTTGTACTTGTGTGTGTGTGCATGCGTGCATCCATCTGTGCTTGCGTGTATGTCAATTTCCCATGTCTGTAAGTGAACTGATAAAACATACAAAGTGCCTGGGTTTAATTACCTGATTTACAGAAAAGTTAATAACGGCCTGATAAAGCAGGTTCACTGGAGGTGCAAACGTACACTGCCGGCTTTGATTCGACACTACAAAGCCTTTCACAGTCATTTTAAATCTCTGAGGAGAAAGGGCAGTGGGATTTTTCTTTTTTAGTGAAGGTTCAATACTATTCATGTGCTTTTTGTTTTGGAAATCAGGGAATTGGTGGATATCTTTCAATCTCGGATTACCTTAAAATATGAAAATTATAAAGAGAATAACGAACAGAATTCCAACAATGTGGAAAAAAAAGAGGAAAACAGTTTAAAAACAAAAGAGAAAGGAGGTAGCATAGGGTTCAGCGATAAAGTATGGCTAGTGTACAGTACAGTCATCTTTGATGTTAAAGGAACCACATTGCTCTCTCTGCCGCTATTAAGTCTACAGTGGATCTTAGTCATATAGGCTTAGATTAATGTAACTATATTGTTGCTTACTGGGTAAAAAACAATGTAACTGCACTGTGCAATGTAACTGAGATCAGTGCAAATTTCACTTTAGTCATCTTTTACTGGCATCTTATTATTTTAACTTTTTTCTTACTGTGAAAAACACTCTAATCAGAAAAAAAGAGATTTAGATATTTAGTGGACATACCTAGAGCTTAACCAAATGTGGCATATGCCAGTAAAAGTAAAACACACACACTTGAATTCACACACATACACATCTAGATAAACAGTAGGTCCACAGCAGGAAATGATCTGTGACTGTGTAAGGCGTTACAATGAGGTCAGTTCTGATGAATGACTGCTCCCAGGAGCCTAATCAACCCCTAATATATCATACTCGTATATACATATGCACACATACAGACCAGCCTCTAGCTACTAGCTAATTGCATTACTAGCAGGCCAAAACTAACAGTAAAAAAGAGCTTATAACACTATTTTGTTTGACATTGTGGTGTAAAGTACATCAGATTCTTACTTGTGCTCATGAGGAACAGGAGAAGACCAGGCCTGGCACAGGATCCCACTCACAGTCACTGACCTCCGCCCCCTGTAACTCTGACCTGTTCCTACAATGCATTCTCTAACATAGTCTGAAATAAGACAAAAACAGAGAATGATCTGGTAAATGTGATAAGTGCTTTGCATACAGAGCCACAACAGATAATAGAGAAAACAGACAGAAGGAGATTTTCATCTGAAAAACTGAGCTTAACAGAGATGTGACAATGCCAAAAGTCAAATCTGTTTTCCTAATCATCTTTAAAATCTGGATTCAGTAAAAAATATTTTACACAGCCAGCATGTTCACAGTTCACAGTTGTGGTCGGTGTGATTGAAAACGGGTGGGAATTTCCATTATTTACATAAACACCGCTTAATGACAGAAAATGAACCATGATGTGGCCCAACCCAATAAACACGACAATAGTCCTGCCCTTCCTAGTCTTCCCCCTAGAGGATTCGCATCATCACGGAGCTAAAATCACTCTAGCATAAATTGTTATCAAATGGACATTTTTTTCTAAAAAATGTAAATCAACAAAACCTCTACAGAAGCAGTGGTGTCTACTGGAAGAAAGGCTACCTCAAGGATGTTTTTTTATGAGAGTCAGAGACACTTGTTGTGTATGTATCAGCTGGGTGAGCAAAACATGGAAATGTAGAGCACCTTTCTTTTCATAGAGTTGGTAGTTCATGTTCTGCTGGCTCTGAACTCCTGGTGAGTTCCTGTCGAAGGACAGCCACTGGCATTTCCTGTTTTTATGATCATACACAAATGCTCTAGAGAAAAAGAGGATTGGAAAGGAGGAAGAGAAAACAGGCGGGAGAGTGAGAATAATAATGGTCAGTTTTATGACATCTTGAAGTAAAAGGAAACCAGTAACACTGGGATTCTGTGAGTACACAAAGGAGAGGCCTGCTAAACTAAACATCAAAATTCATGCATCATGCAAACATTAATTAAGTAAGACGAATTGAAAGCCATTCCCATGTTACCAAAGTAATATCCTGAAACTGAAAGGGTAATGACATTAGCAAGGACAAACCTGCAGGTAAAGGGGAGTCTTTTGTTGCGACTGCAGGCTTTAGCACACCTCGATAAGTTCAGCTTCCTGCTTTTGGTCATGTGGGAGGAATCAGAATGGACCATCAGTTGAATGCTGTCAGTTTTCTGGTAGTCCTGGAGAGCATTTCTTCTGCCTTCTGATACACAATTACATAATGCGGTCACGATCACACAGTAGCATTAACTGGACATTTTACAGTATTAATAAGACTCATCTATAGGTAGAGAGAGCATCATTAGGAATGGCCTGATGCTGTTGTGGTTGAAAATAGACAGATAGCTTTATGACAGTCTAAAGACTTGTCTGGCTCTACATCACTGACGAAAGTTAGTCTACCCATTCTAAATTGTATATATTAACTCAAGGGATACTAACTCCTACTTCTAGTAATAATAATAATAATAATAATAATAATAATAATAATAAAATTAATTCACACAAACAAAGCATTCTTTGTTGTCTGCTGATGAGACTGTCTAACCCCCCCTCATAAGTCTTGAGCTACACCTCATTTCTTTTTATTTTGCAAAGAGCCAGACTTTCTTTTAATTTTAAGTGGTCTTAATTCTTTCTGAATATCTTTCAGTTTTTTTTTCTTTTTCAATTATTTTCACTCCAGTCCTTGTTCGTGATCATTTTCACAGGAATTTTTTCTTTTTGTTTGTTTAGTCACTTAACAAACAAAAAAACTTGGAATCATTTAACCATTAAAAAAAAACACCTACACCAAGGAAAGAAACAGTATTGTGTCTACATGTAACCGACAACTTAGCAAAGAAACAATTTAAAATTGCACCTTGTGCACTCTGTAATAGTATTTTTGCACCAACAATATGATTCCCAAAGAGCTTTTGCATATCTGGCTTGATGTGCACTTAAAAAAATAAAAAAAAACCCTAAAGGAACTGGACAGGTGGAAGACAAAAGAAGAAGTCTTAAAAAAAAGTCATGGCCCTAGGAAATGAAAAAACAAAAACAACTCAAAAACTGCAAAAACCTGACACAGGACCTGAGAGATGCATCTTTGCCCTTTAGCAGATCTATCTACTGCTCACCAAAGCCTCATCTGAAATGGCCTGAGTGGGAGGTTGGCTGTTAAAAGCCATATTTAAGGAAGGGAAACAAGGAGAAAATGCATAGGTAATGTACAAGAACTGGACTGAAAATCAGTGATGAGAGAAATCAGATCCAAATAAGTATGGAGGAGGTCAGGAGAGAGGTACATTAGTGAGTGTCTACAGCCATCTGTAAAACAGAGTGGATGCTCTGTCAATGTGTGGAACTGCATGAACGCAGAAAAGTACCACCAGATTTTGATCCACCATGGAAAACCTTTTGGAAAGCATGTGAGTAACAGTAGTTTCATTTTTAGCATGAGAATGATCATAACTACACTCCCAATGCAGTAAAAGCATACCTGTGTAGAAAAACACCACGGAACACTATCAGTCATGGATTGGCCTCCCCAGAGCCCTGACCTCAACCTTTTTGAAGCAGCATCCATAGAAGAGCTTTGAATGACCTACCTGTCTATGAACTACAAGACAGCTTGGCTAAAAGAGTTCAGGCTGTGTTGAAGAATAAAGGTGCTCATACCAAATATTGACTTTCAAGTTTCTAAGAATTGTGCAAAGACTGTTCTTGCTTTAAAAAACATATTTCCATTTATGTTTGCAAGTGTTTCAATAAATCACTGGACCTATTTCCCCATTTTCCTACTAAAATACAAAGAAATGAGCGGTGACTCAAGCCTTTTGCACAATACTTTATGTGTGAAGAAGTCTGTTATAACTGTGCATCCTATTAGGTCTACAGCGTCCAATGGGATGCACAGTCATTTGTCACTGGCCCCAAATGAAATCGAGGCTGACACACACACAAACACACAGAGAACATACAAACAAAAATCGTTGAATCACTTGAAGGGAAGACGTCACACATCAGAGTTGATTTCAGATTCAGTGTCTGGATGGTTTACGATCTGGTAAGCAAGCTGGGGATCACAGAGTACCAGAGGCTTAGTGTTTGTCCGCTCGTCAGCTTGAGTTGACCGGCTGAGTGCCAAGGAGCAATGAACCGCGAAAGTTGCACTCAGTTACAGGGTGACTGCACGATTGATTGGATTTTAACAGGTCACTTTAGGTGACAGTGGGTTAGCGTATAAGCAGATTTTTTTTTCTTATCACTTAATTTATTTACCCAGCGTTCCAATCAGCTAAATTTCAAAGCGATACTATATAGTACAATGAGCTCTGGTAGTGAGTTAGAATGAAAAAGCTCTGTAATGGCTCTTAGCAAAAGCATCTCTTTTCACTGAAGTCCAGTCTTAAGAAATATTGCCAGGGATGCGTTTTGACTCTAAGTAACGCTAACCCATAAATCGCGCACTCTCAGATGACATTAATAACACACCTATACAGAGTAAAACACAAGAGGAATGTGTTATTATTCGAACATCGCATGCGACAGTAATAAAATCAGATGAATCAAGGCACTCCTAACTCGTTCTTGACAGTTTGTTGTGCAGGGAGCGCAAACCAGTGCGCTCACACGCTGGCTCTGGTGTCACACGTTGGGCAGCAACGCGAGCAGTTGTGAGTAGTTTTCGGCAAACTTACCAGAGCAAGAAGCGACGAAAACGAATCCGAAAACGAGCTTGTAAATCCACATGGTCTCGTCACGCAACAGCGGTTTCTGAAAGCAAGTCGGAAAAGCTGCTTGCGTTGCTGTCGGACTGCAACCAGGAGATGTTGCTCCCACCACTGCACAGATGATGCGTCTTCTCTCTAAGTACTTCCCCGCGTCACCCCTCCCTCCCTCTCCTCCCCTCCTCTCTCCTCTCTCTCTCTCTATCTGTGAGTCTGCTTATCCCTCCACCCCTCTCTCTCTCTCTTTCCTTCTTTTCTCTCATTTCCTTTATTTTAACAACCACCAATTTTCAATTAGGTAAGCACACACATACACATTGCCACGCCTTCCGTAACAACGTTGAATAACTGATCTTTATATCAGCAATATGCATCTGCGTCTTCAGACCCGTGGTTCAGGAAATATTACATCCTCTCTTTCTTTTTCTTTCTTTTTCTTCCTTTCCACCCGCCACTAAGTGTTATTTTCTTATAATTAAAAAAAGGTTTAATGTATAGAAGGAGGGAAAAATCATTCTGCTATTTTGGCAAATTTTGGGAAACCTTATCTGCTGTAATCCATAAATTTCATAGACTTCAGAAGACTTCAAATTCTAATTGAAAAGCAGTGCTACCACAGTTACACATTTGGGCAGACTGCAGTGTGCTTTCCGACAAGTCTGTAAAAAAGAACATTATTTTAAATGTTTTTTAAAGTGTTCTGCGGATTCTTTACCTATCTCACTCTTGCTCAACTTTTACTACTCAGTCATCCTTTTGGCTCTTTTTCACTCTGCTTTTTTACAACCTCACCAAAGAACACTGTGTCCAAAACAAAACAGATATCAGCAGACACTTGTCAACAAAGATAAACCTAATGGTGATGCAAAGGACAGGGAGGTTGTTTATGCTACTTTACTTCTTTCTCCCCTCCATCTAACCAGTGAAATTACTGGTGGGGGTGCATGAAGACATTGCATCCATCTCCTGAGTGACATGTCTATTTCCAGTGATGACAGCACACGACAGCAGGCATGACACTTAGCTGCCCATTGCGTTTTCTCTAAATACCTTCAATGCAGCAGTCACAGAGCAGTCCTTAGATAACAGCCTGATGAGAAGCGCAGTAAAGAGACATCATGTAAGTTATCACAAGTTAGGCAGGGGTTTGCTGCATTATGGGAATTCCCGGTATTTTCTTTCAAATCACACCATGTGTGCAAAACAAAAACAGACCAATAGATGATAAATGTCTAAGGGGAGACAGACTACATCGCTATCTTCTCTTTGGTGCAATGAGTAATACTCCTGTGGCTTCCTGAGAGGACTACAGTCATTTGCAATAATAAACAATCAGCCATGAGTCAGATACTTTCACTGGAGTAATGCTCAAGCTCCCTTTCTTTACTCTCTTTCTTTGTGTACCATATCTCATCTACATCCACATATAACTAAACCACACACTGTATACTTGAGGGAAATTGATTCCAACTTTTTTTCTCTCTCTCTTTTGTCTTTCCAGAACTCACATGCACACAGATTTAAAAACACGCATGCTCACACATAACGAGCAGCAGATGACTGGATAACCTTTACCAGTTTGAGTTTCCAACAGAAAGCCTTCTTCACCACAATCTCATTACTGACTTCTCCTAGCAAGAATCCAGTGGGTGTTTTCACTGACTCCAAGAGCAACAGCTTCTGATAGAAGATGGAAATTAGAGAGACCCAGTAGCCCACTGCTTTGCTCATGTGAGTGCTGTCACCATGCAAGACTCTTGACATCTGTGGCCAGTTATTGGCAGAAACCTATCTTCATCCTGCTGGCAATAGAAGGGGGAAGTTCAATAAGAGATGGAGATGATATAGAGAGTAAAGAAGTTGATATGATGCGAGCATAGATGAAGAGTTATGTGAGAAAATCCCATTTCTTTATGAGGGAGGTACAATGCAGATCTGGGTACTGACGGCTGGGCTGTCTTTGTGCATATTTGTGGAGTGTGTGGAGTATTAACAGACTTCCTGCAGATTTGTTTGGAAATTATGTGTGCATTGTGTTGTGTACTATTATTTCCCTGCAAGTCCCATTATGTGGACATTTTCATCTGCAGCAAATTAGCTGACCTCTAATCATTCCAGCCTCTCTTCCAGATTACAGCCAGTCGGAATGAGAAATTAAAGGAGGGAATAGCGTACCAATAAGGTAATAGTTTGAGCAAGACAGATAGCGACGTAAAGCAGAAAAGGACTCTGTATGAGGAAATGTGGGAGTGCAGAGAGGAGGTGGCTCAGGTATTTCAGGCTAATTAGAAAAGAGTCAAATTTAGGGGTTGTGTTAGCTCTGTTGGAGTTAGTGATGACAGTGCTGGGGCTAGACTCTGTAAACACAGATACTGTGTCAAGACATCCTCCTTTAAACAAACACACATTTCCTGTTGTCAGTGCATGCGATTATAGTCACTGCTCGTAATTGTGATCCACTGACAGTTACAGGCAGCACAAATAAACTGCACACACACTGCTTGTACAAACAGATTAAAAACACAGTGTGTGAGATGAAATGTGTGTGATGCCAGCCCCGCTGTCTGCCTTCAAGTTAAATTTTCATTTGATTTTTATTTCTGACTCTCATTTCAAGGGAAATGCTGAAGAGTGGGCAGCTAATAGAAATGCAAACCTAGAGTTTTAACACATCAGTTCATTATCATGCACAATAGCGAACTGAGTCACCAACATATTTCTAAAAATAGCTTTAAAGAGGATCAGAAAACCATTACAGTTCTAAACCACTCAATACACCATTGATTTTCCTCTCAGATAATTCATCAGTGAACAAGTGCTTTTGTCATTGCCATGGACATACTGAAACTTATTGATCACAGAAAGTGGAGACCAAAATTTTACATATGACTCATCTTAAACTGCTGAGTCATCACTCAGGTTCATATCTGTAGATGCACCATGGAAATTGCACTTTTTACTCTCTTTTATGGGGAAAAATTGATGTTAAATTTAATCTTCAGTCGGTTTCTTTTTAGACAGCTACTTTTCAAACTCAGAAACTTCTGCACTATAATTCCTGTACTGAGAAATATTACTTAAACAATTCAAGAGACCACACTCAGTTCAAGAGCACAGTTCTTGTAATGCCTTTTGTCTATCACTTCTCCTGTGTTTATGGGTGTTGATGTGAACATTTGAGACTGAGGCTTGGAACAATTCATAAGCAAAATGGCCTTGTGAGTTTGTATATCCACAAAAACCCTAACTGTTTAAATGACACATCCTTTAGCATAGTACACAAGGAGCTTGTGACACAAACACATCAACATCCCACACTGAGTCTATTGTGCCAATCCTTTGACGGCGGATCACTCAAATGTGTGCAGCACAGAAACAAACTGGGAAAAAAAAACACACAAATAGGTCATGTTTATGTGCTCAGCATTTATTGTAAAGGTCAAGCTATTTAATACAATTGTCATGCTCTTTCATACACATGGTTATTTTTTTAAACAACCCTTTTGATCAGATTTATCCATTTCTTCCCAGTGGAGCCTGGCTAATTAGATTACTCCAGAAGTGAACAAAGATGAAAATGAAATTTGTCACTAACCACAGAAAATGAATTTATTTCCCCAAGATTCAGTTTGATCGATGACGTGATTACAGTAAAAACTAAAAAGTAACTCCAGTTAAACAACAAGAGACTACCCAAAATTTGGACTTTGAGGCAAAACACACAATAACACCAAACATCCACTCCGACCACTACAACAGAGAGTCAAAGTATCAAACTAATGACTTAGAATAAAGGGAAATTTGGAAGCAGGTCCTAAAATAGTGCCTAAACCTGTGTTTCCTTGTTTCTTAAACATCTGCAAACAGTCACCTTGTCTTGTCTGCTGCTCACTGCTAATTTACGCCCACGTGATTCTTATAGAACTGGAGACACACAGGGGAGGAAAGATGATCAGTTAAATTAAAGAACAGACAGAAAAGCGGCTCCAGGTCAGCAGGTACATTTCATCCCACATGTGTCTGTGTCAGACCTGTACACGTAGTCACTATGTTGTGATTGTGAACATGGCATAGAGTAGGGGAAATTGCAAGCGATCTGTAAGTCTTTTAGACCCTACCTGAGTGATTTGCACACAAACACACATACTGTACAAAGAGGTAACTTGAGATATAAACATAATTCAAAAAGTCGAATGTTCACGCCAGCTCTGTGAGGTCTCTTTGTACCACTTATTGAAGTTCTACTGCTCCCCCCCTTTCTAGCAGAGGGCCCGCTAAATTGTCAGTGGGGTAACAATTAAAACAACAGTGACATTTTTACTTCCTGTCTCTCTATTACATTTTTTTTCTCATGTTTTTTAGTTTTGTGAGTGATGTGCACAAGTTTTAGGCACCAGTTGAACTGAGGATACCTTTGACATGATTGCAGTAGCAATATAGGCAAAAATATATGAATTAAATCAAGATGTGTTGAAGCAGCATTGCATTATGTGTGTTTTAAAGATACATGTTAGGTAGGTTATTCCAAGTGTCTATGAGAACTTATCACGGAACTGCTGTAGGCTGCAGTCTGTCTCAGAGTAATCTATCTTTTCGTTTAATGCCAAACTGTCTTTGTGATGCTGAGCTCAAAGCTCTTTGGGACCAGTCAGCCTGTTCCAGGAAATCCCATTCTTCTTTTGGCTGAACACTGTCTGTAGCCGTATGCTTTAAGTTTAAAGCAGTGATGCAAATCTATCTATCTCGGCATCTTAATCGAAAGTTACTATATTTCTGCTTTTTTATTAAAGGGTGAAATTAAAAATTCACAGATAACAACAGTAATTATATTTTGATATTAAAAATATAATTTCAATTAAACAGCTTATGCATACTGGTGGATTAGTTATTATTAATTTCTGGCTCTCTTCCACAGCGTGTCTTTGTCTTTGTCCTCCTCCCTTCACCCCAACGCAGCATGTGGCCTGAGCCTGGTTCTGCTGGAGGTTTCTTCCTGTTAAAAGGGAGTTTTTTCTCCCCACTGTTACCAAAATGCTTGCTCATAGGTGTCATATTATTGTTGGGATGCTCTCTATTTTTTTGCATTATTGTGGTTTCTTTACCTTACAAAATTAAGCACCTGGAGGCAACTGTTACTGTGATTTGGCGATTTGGTATATAAATAAAATTGAGTTTAACTGAATTAATTTAAATATTACAGAAATATAAGAAATTATTTTGATAACCAATACTGTTATTTACATTAGCCTAATGCAGTCAGACAACTGCCATTCTCCTGGCAACCTCCAAACCCAGACTCATCCATCAGATTTCCAGACGAAGAAACATGATTCATCACTCTAGAGAACATGTCTCCTCTAGAGCCCAGCGGTGGCGTGCTTTACGCCACTGCATTTGACGCTTTGTATTGTGCTTAGTGATGTAAGGCTTGGATGCAGCTGCTTGGCCAAGGAAACTCATTCCAAGGAGATCTCTACGCACTGTTCTTGAGCTAAACTGAAGGCCACATGAAGTTTGAAGGTCTGTAGTGATTGACTCTGCAGAAAGTTGGCGACCTCTGCACACTCTGCGCCTCAGCATCCGCTCACCCCGCTCTGTGATTTTGCTTGGCATACCACTTTGTGGCAGAATTGCTGTTGTTCCCAGTCCTTCCACAGAGGAATATTTAGTAGTGAGGAAATTTCATAACTATCATGGCACCATGCTGGAATTCACTGAGCTCCTGAGAGTGACTCATTCTTTCACAAATGTTTGTAGAAGCAGTCTGCGTGCCTAGGTGCTTGATTTTATAAACCTGGGGCCACCGAAGTGATTGGATCAACTGAATTCAATTTATTTGAATGGCTGAGTGAATACATTTGGCAGTATAGTGTAGGTATGATCCTTCATATCTTGAGCCTGAAGATGCACACGCTCCGACAAGTTCTATTCTCCTCCACCTTTGGCATATTACTTACATGGTCTCTAGACAGATATATAAAATGTAATCAGGTGCAACAATGGTGTCCGTCTTGGCCACTGTATTCAAGATAGCGGACGACCGTGGCACCTTCCAAAAACTGGCGCCCTATTTTTAAATCAATTAATTCTAAGTTTGTGAGAATGAATCAGTTTGTTTGAAGATCTAATTACACACTAATCAGTCTATATTTATGAGTAAAATATTCTTTCTTTTTGAATCAAATAGACTCAAAAAACAACTGTGCTATTTAATTCACCCAAGTAATCAATAATGCTATTACTCAGGATTTGAGTCCTGTATTGCCTGCAACCACCCTTAAAGCTAAAGTGTTATTTTTTATCTTTATGTGGAAACTTGCATCACATCACACTGCTTTGTGGAATAATGTGAAACCAGTTGCAGAATCTGTTGTGAATGTGCAGAATACAAGCAAAACAGGAATGAGCGTATAAAAACATTACTACACTGAGCTACTAGTAGCCACAAACTTACAAGGATACCTTTAAAAGTTGTACAGTTTCTATGTCATTCACAAAAATGTAAGTTTTTATGTTGAGAGACCTATAAAAATATCTGATCCCATGGAAAGGACCTCGGTGAATGCACATGGCCCCAACAAACTTAACACCTCATGTTACCAGTTAATATATGTTAGGCCCCACTCTAAACACAGAGAAAATCCACAAATCAAGACTCAATAGGGGCTGGAGTGGAATGTGTTATGTTAAGACCATTCACCTGGTTGGATTTTACCAGGGCTATGCCTGCCAATTACATTCAGGACACACACATGCAGATATGTACTGTACCTACAACATGATTACAAACTGAGAGAAAAAAACAAGGTAGGAAGAACAGACAAGTGTGTGGTCATGTTTATGGGTTTGGAAAAGACTGTGGCATTTCCTGAAAGTCCATGCCAAGTGTATGTTTGGTGTTCTGCCCGACCTTCAGCTTGTTTAACACACATCTTTCTCACCGTGTTGCAAATATTGTTGAGGCTGTCTTTGATTTACTTTGCTGCCAGCTTGTGTGCAGGGGTTCACAAGAACAAGTGATTAAAAAAAGTAAAGTGCAACAGGAAAATAGTTAAAGACTATTTGGGATCATTTTGTGTGATTAATAACTTATTTGACACGTTCTCTCTTTTCCTTTTGCAGTGTGCTAAATTCTTTTGGACTTCCATAAACATTGAGATTTATATACAAATACTGTTTGATCCTAGCTCGGAGGGGGGAAGAGTGTGTCTCTCACAGGAAAATACACCATAAATATACCCAAGCACTCAGGGAGCATTTAGAAAAGATACTGGAAAACTTTTTCTTACTACACTTCAAAACCTTATTGACCCCGATGCCCCTGCCCGGCTGAAGCCTTATAGTGACGGAAAAACTGTGACCTCTATGTCGTGGCTTACAGGAAGTGTACTTTTTTTAATAGTTAGAAAAAAAACAAACAGTGCCAATTAAAAAATGTTGTAGCTAATGTAAACCACATTATATTAACCAGATTCAGGGAAGTTTACTCAGACGTGGGTTGACTGCCCCGGGAACCTCATGACCCAAAGGCTGTCGAGAGTGTTGGAGCTAAATTTAGAGTGCCATTAAGTTGCAACACCGTTCCAAAAAAACCCAACCATTTGCCGGTAAAGGTCTACGCAAATTGATGTTATATTACTATCACAATAGAGTTAATGAACTTTAGAGGAGTGTACTTGATGGCATGCTGATCCTTGCAGATCCAGTCACGGGTCATGTTGTTGATGCAGCATTAGTCTAGTGTGTCACTTCCTGCAATTAGTGGAACAAACCTAAAAAGCCACTCTAAGATTTTAACTTAACCACAGATGAGTCATGGTCTTTCTTGGGGGAGCTAATATTAATGTTGTTCCTCAGAAATATTGAGTAATGAAAGAAAAGCAAAACAAAAAAGTTAATTGGATTGAAGTCACTCAATCTAAATCCTTAAAAGCAATGGATTCTAATTGTATTCCTTATATTATACCATCCTGATAATTGTAAATCTGCATGTGCAGACATTTGTTGTGCTGACCAGTTAGTAAGTTAAACCGGTAAAATGAGTGATCTTGTTGACTTTGAATACATTTTTGTTATAGGTTTATTTCCATTTTTGGTTAGAAGGAAGGTTTTTGATTTGTGAAGGATTAAACAGAGATGTCTAACTAGTTCCTGCTTTTCTTCTATGTCTGTAACATTTTGAGCCAGGCATGTTAAAGGGTATGACCTCGTGCCTATTTACAAGGGTGTCCCATTACAACCTCCCTACTAGATCATTGCTGTATAGCACATATACAAAGACCTCCCAGGCTGACACATCTCCAAGAAAAACAAATATTTTTAATACCTACTACTCCAAACTGTGGCCTTACTCATTCTTATATTACGGTCAGATAAACACAAATCCCATCAGGTAAAGTGTAGATTATGCTAAACTACTCACTGGTGTTATCATCTGACATTTGATTGCTGCTTTAGGCAGGGGATAGCAGAGCTGTCTGTGTCAATAATGCTGCAACAGGCATCACAAAAATCAAAACCAGAGGCCTCTGACTGTACTCAGTGGGGCACTCTCTGCCATTCTGTTTGACATCTTACATACAGTTAAGATTTCCATCCGGAGGAGCCTCTGCCTTCCTCACCCCAGAAACCATGTAAAAATGGATGTGTATGGTTTTATATGTGTAGCTGAGGGAGGATGAAGGAAGTGGAACAAGAACAAAATGTCTTAAATCATGTCTTTTAAGGTAGCATTTAGGCTTCTTTGAGTGGTCATTTGAACTGCACAATTACTGTATTTAACTTATGCTTGATCAGGTGTGTTTTCATGCTGAAGTAAATGAAGTGCTTTCATAACTAGATTCAGACTTTACTTTGGAATGAAAGATAAAATGAAATAAAACTGCAAACATTTACACATTTCAGCACACATCCGCCAGCACATTTAGGAAATAAATACCCAAGACCCTGGAAATATGGTTTAAGCAAAATTACCTTCTTGTACTGATGTGGACAGGCTGTTGGCTATGACAACACCCAACCGCAAATCCCACACATCAGAGGGAGATCTGGGGTGTGGTCAGACACAGACTAGGCATGATTTTTTTTTAGCCGGCCAGGTGCTAAGTTGCACTTTCTTTCAATACTTGGATAATTAGGCATTGATAAGACAACTGTAGTGTAAAGAGCTACTTGACTAATCCCAAATCACCCACACTTTTCCTTCATACACCAACACGGACACGGTAAAACACAAATGCAGATGGTCTTTCTTTTTCAGCAGCTGTCTCTGTCAGCAGGAAGGATGACATGTTTGGTCTGCTCCCAGTGGAGCCAAAGCAACTGACCAGATGTGAGCAATAAGGAGAATCTCAGGTCATACTAATACAACATTTTTTGTGAATTTATTATATATGCACAATAACTAACACCATATTATAAACATTTTTTTTCATTTGTTCCATTTTCTCTTTTATACAGTAAATAGTATTAGTGTACAAATGTATACAAAATTTATTCAGGCTAGTGAAGATCCACAAAAGAGTATTTCATGTACGGTATTAAAGCACAATCAGATATCGGAGGGACACACACATGCCTGCACATAGACAGGGGACCCTCGGGGTAAAACACAAGTCAACACATAACTTTGCTAGACAGCATAACCTGATCACACCAGTATATCACCATGAAGGCGAGGTGGAGAGAACTTCACTTTTATTCTTAAAGAAAAGAAACAGGGAAAAGATGAACTTATGTATGATCTTTATGAGTTACTAAAACCTAAGACGAAGTAAGGCAATGGAAAATTATCATTGGTAAAAGAGTGCTCTCAAAGTTCTCTCCAGCACGCCCTGATGCTGATCGTAGGCATAGACAGAGTTCAAACACAGAACAAGCTCATCCCATGACATTGCAGCATTTCGACACTGAGCCTTCAGCGTCTGCTTCACAGCACTTATAGAGCAACACAAAGAGGAAACAAGCATAAAGAGAACAGCAAGAAAACAAAGAAACAGTCATTTTGATATGCTGATCTCATTCACAAGTCATCTTGGCTCCTGAGTCTGGCGATCCAGAAAGGAAACAGAAACAGGATTAATAAAGAGAGGTGTTGGAACCCAAGTTCAAGCCTGGCTTAGCTTTGTTTTGGCAAAAGAGGGGAATGATATTCCTCTCTCATCATCAAAGTCAACGGCTGTTTCCATCACCTATCCGTAAGCCAAAAAATTAGAATAACTGCAGCAGATTTGGACCATTTCAGAACAAATTACTGCAAGGGCTACCCTCTCTGCTAAACTGCAGCAAGCATTAGCATAGAAGCATACGTGGTAAGAATACAAATCTGATGTGTTGCTTCATTCAAATACCAGACAGTTTGATTTACTACGTAGGCACTGGGAATTTGATGCATCAAACTGAAGACAACCAAAGCTGTCACTTGAAGTACAAATATATTTGAAAATTGCAATATCCTAATAGATTATCACATTGGATGCAACTTGACCTCACTTATCTCTTAGTGAAATATCTATAATATCTAGCTAATATCGTAGCTCGTT
The DNA here is from genome assembly GCA_015106755.1 of Etia nguti. Taxonomy (NCBI): domain Eukaryota; kingdom Metazoa; phylum Chordata; class Actinopteri; order Cichliformes; family Cichlidae; genus Etia; species Etia nguti. Next base: position 41,876 of record VUQG01044001.1, on the reverse strand, counting down.
TACTGATGTACACCCACATCTGAGGAATATCTCGAATTAAACTATTGTGCAGATTCTCTTTAGTAGGTTTGCGCTCATTGGTACTGTGTGGAGCTTTGGTGTCAAAAAGTCGGTGTTGTCTTTCGCTCTGTACTGAGCACATGCTGCTACAATACAACACCTAGCTAGACACAAAATGCTTACTGACTTTGAGTACAAAAATGAAATGCAGATAGGTTGGTAAAATACATTGAAAAACAAATCAAAAGGGATACTCTTAACACTTGCTCTGGTTGCCAAAATAAACGATCCTTACAGCATACTTATTCATACACAATGAATATAATAAGCAACAAACAATATTGACAACCACACAAATCAATGCTGTCAGTGAACATACAGGCTTCGAATAAGATTCAGTTGGCATAGTGGGAAAACTTCTTTCAACCTCCTCAAAATAAATCAGACACACAAGAGAAAATGAGGCAGAATTAAAGGGTTTGGTTAGCTCTTACTCTTGCACCATAGGAGAATATTAAGGAGTATATCATGAAAATGAGTGCAGCTGAGCACAGTAAATGTGTCTCTCTTCTTGAAAATAATGAGGAGGTAATGAATGAGCACCCTTTGGCATTGGCAAATGGAAATGCTGATACTGGTCTTGAGAAAATAAAAATGTCTCATCGCAAATATTCTGCATACATCCTGTATGGTGCAACTCGAGTGTCTTCTGGCCTCCAGCGAAATGACTCGATGATCAGTGTATGAGTGTGTGTAAATGCATGTAGGGGTCATGAGTGTTGCAAAGATGTGCTGAGCCACAACAGCAGCAGCTGAAACCCGAACACTGGCCAAAGGCTCGGTCTTAGACAAGTCCCTCCTCCACAATCAGAATCGTCTTCCTGTTGGTCAAATCAAGTGTAAGTAAATTAGAAGCAGTCTCCTCTGACATTCAAAAGCTCTACGTCACCTGCAACCCCTACTACTGCTGCTACTAACAATAATAAGCATTTTATGAATACACTATATCTTACGCTATCATATCCAGTCATTCTATAGTCTACTGTCGTGTGTTGTATCAAGTCTACTTTTCACACTGAAGATAGACAAGTTTTTAGAGAAGCATGTTTTCCCCCTTTCCCCTTGATACAACAACATAGTACATACCTGCCACATTATATCTGTTATAACTAGATAGAATTGGAGATAGTTAGCATAGCAGAAATACTCGAAACTGTGTGGCTCAATCCCAAGTTGACAAAAACATCTACCCAGCACACTAAGGGCCTACAGATTATTTATTTAGATATCATTAGTTTTACCCATACAAAACCTGAAGTGTAAAAAACAGTTTATGGTATTATCTCCTTGTGTGTTTCCTGGATAGCTGCAGAGACAGGTTAGCTCTTTCTATGGCTAAGTAGCTATGCGGTCCAATGTTATAATAAGCAGTGAGAGCGGTAACAACATATATACTTATGTTTTATTTAACTGTCAGCAAAAAAGCAAACAAGCACATTGCCAAAATGAAATATTAATTTAAATACTCTGTTCAAATATTTAGAGGTGTTTTCAGACCTCAATCTTTGTGCAACGGCTTGCACCTGGTAGCTTCAATGTGTGGCTATTTTTTTTATTTAATGGGAGTATTCAGGATATCCGTGCATGCCAAAGGCCTAGGAGAAAGAGGTGGGGGTCTTCTGTATTCAAAGGGCAGGAAAGCCATGTGAAGCTTCCTTTGTTTACTCCAGTGACAAAATGGACTGGCCTGGACACAAACTGTCTTCCTATGAGGAGCGTAGCCAAAAGTAATGGGACAGATGGGAGAGGAAAAGGACACGGCCTACATTTACTCTGTTCATCTACTTCCTACGTTATTCCTCCCCTCCCTTTTTGCTTCCCAGCATGGCCTCTTCATAATATAAACACCGAAAGGCACATGAATTGGTGGCCTGTTGTGTGTATGTTCTACTCCGTTATAGCACAATGAAAGGCAGAGTTCACAAAGATATGCCAGATATTTTTTTTCCAAATATTTAGATGTCTTATAAATTGTTCACAGTTGGGTGGTGACTCAACGAGTTCACATATAATTTATCTGCTTTGCTCTTTTGTTTTATGGATTTAGCTGATATGATACATGAACGTCCACTAGTAACTTTTTACAATACTTTAAACATTAATTTTTTAAACAAAATTGTGCAAAATTATATACAGTATAAGAAAGTTATACGTCTTTATTTATTAATTAATTATTTTCTCATCAGCTATTTTCTCATTAAATTATTTTAATGAGTATAATACCTAATGAAAATTTAAACTTTTAGTGTTTATAAAACTTATTAAACAGCCAACATATTACATACTACAACATAATGGAAAACTGAAAAAGTAAATCAGCTTTAAGGATTGAAAGACCATTGTACTATTTGCAATGGCAAAGAAACTGTGAATATCAGAGAGGTTAATATGTCAGTAATGAGCCTTGTGAAGCAGTGCGATGGCACTGACCCTGAAGTCAGAACCAGAAACAACAAGAAAGGTGTAGGGCTCATTGTAGAACCTTTGCTGACTGGGCACAAAGGTTCATCCTGCCAGACAAGAGCAGCAGCCATTGGGAAGCAGAAACATAAAAGAAGAATGAAAAATGATGAGTGACAAGAAGACAGAAGGGAATATAAACAAATGAGTGAGCATTAGAATTAAAATAAAAAGTATTAAAAACTGATAAAAAACAGAGAAACTGGATGGATAAATCAAATATGAAGGAAGCTCGAAGGGCAGGTAATAGACATCGCTTTAAATCTATGCAGAAAGCACATCGCTGATGAAAACCAGACAGAAACTGACAGAAGCCAACCGTTTAGTCTGGCTAATAGAGCTGTTTCCAGCAATATTCTCTGCACAAGGGCACATATGTGACTGTGTCTTACATATTCATTGTTGTCAAAGCACACGTCCGGCCCTTTGCGATATCTGGCTTTATCAACCATGTCACACGGATCTGGACCTTCAGCTGAACGGACACTCAGGAAAATTCAAATTGCAGTTGTGCACATTTAACACATTTTAACAATAAAAATTCAATAATGCTTATATATGTACTCAGAAACACTTCATTTTTATAGCACCAAATGACACCACCAGTCATGTCGAGGTACTTTATATTGCAAACAGAGCATCATTATAGTTAGACAGACAATGATCCCTTATGAGTAAGCGCTGGGGCAACAGTGGAGAGAAAAAAAGCATTTTTAAGAGAAAGAACTGTTAAAGCATGGATGGCAGCAATCTGCAAAGACCTAATTACAAATTACTAATTTTTACCTAATTACAAATCTTATATTCACATCTAATAGAGATTAATAAAAATCATTTAGTAATATCTGTCTTAAAAATAGCTATTTAAATGAAAACACTGGAGACTGTAAGAAAAATTTTGATTATTGTTATGAGAAAAGGTAGCCTTGATCATTGATTAGAAGTATTGTTTATAAAATGTATAATATTTTAATGTGCTATGGCAGCAAAAGCGTGTATTACATTTAGTGTTATTATTACCAAATGGACAGTTCTGTAGTGGCCCCATGATGACCTCTGGTGATGACACCTTTACTGTCCCATCAACAGAAACCTACATTAAAGACACATCTGTCAAACACATATCCTGAACACATACACACACCCCTTCTCTTAATCTTAATTTAACCTGATGGCAGCCTGTAGCCCAGATGAAGTTAAACATAGAAATTTAATCTAGAAGTAATGTGAGACCACCTTTCATATGCTGTGCATCTGGTTTACGGTTCACACATGAACACTGAGTGGGGACCCACTGCACACTTATTAGGTGTGCGTCCTCGTACTGACAGGTTAAAGTGCTGCTATATATGTGGTTTATGGAGGATTGAAGAGACAAAAGAAAGTGTAAGTCTATGTTCAGTTTTTAGGCCGAGTGAAAGGATACAGGGCTGTTCAGCCTGTCGCAGTGGTCTAGGGTCACATGACAAACATGTTGCTTTGGCATCAGTGATTAAAAACACAAGGTTGGTGTTTGGCAGCTTCTCAGCACGGTACATCCTAGAAAAAGGAAAATAAACCATGTATAACGTGGTACCAATGCAGCACACATGTGCATGCAGGTATGTGTTCAGTTGTGCACAAACAGTGCACTTCATGCCACCTCCTTCCTCATGGGATTGACTTTTTATGGTAGTCATTAAAGTATCTGTGTCTACAGTTGTTAACTTTGGGGAGTAAAGCATCAGACACGTGGGACTCATAACACCCAGTAATTACAGCCATATTTAACCCCCTCAGACAGCCCAAAGTGATGCAAACACAGGTTACAGCAAAGTAAATGTGCAGCGGTCTGTAAATGTGTGTATTAGTGAGTTTGACATACAGCCAGAGTGTAAAGGAAGAAAAACAGATAAAAAAGGCTTTTTGTGCTTTCCTCTGCAATTCCGGGCTCTGACAGATCAAGGTAATCTGTGTGTGATCAGAACTCATCAGAAAGCAGCTGTCTGAAATCAGGCTGCAAAACAGAAAGAAACCAGGAAACCAATTCTTTTCTGGATCAATCCCCACAGGCCATTAAACAGATGGACGCCCAGTAAGGAGCTGAAAATCTTCAACAACAGCCATTTAAATTCATTCAGAGCATCAGTGGAAAGAGCCACTAAGATGGAAGCATATGGGGAGTCTTGTGAACAAACAAACACATACCTGGAACAGTTTCCACAGTCCAGGACACCTGAGTAGGATTTTTCGTCATTGTCAAAGAAATATTGAGTCTGCTCTGTGATACAGCTTTCTTTAAACATGGCATCTGATATGTCGTCATCTGTTGACTCTGCTAGAAATAAGAGGGACGTTTAATAGAAAAGAGGATTAGTAAGAAAGGACATGGATTAAAACTGGAGTGACAGACCTCTGTCTCTTCAAACTAAGAATGATGGTTATACACAGCTTATGTTACTTGCCTGCCTGTAGAAGGCTGGGGAACACGAGACCCAAGAAGAGCTGCTGAAGTACTGACCTAGGAAAAAACAATAAAAAGTAAAAACAAAAACAAAATGAGTCACATGTAGGAGGCAACAAATCGCCTGAACATCTTTTTTTTAAAAACTACATTCAACCAATAGCTGTTTAGTAAAAGCAACACATCTGTCTAAAGTTAGAGTAACTGGTGATGTAAATGTCATGGGAAGTATCAGGCATTCTATTTTAAAAGCTGGTTATATTGCAGTTGGACAGCTAAGCAGAAAATGATGCAGTATCATGTTGTGTAACTGCCCTTGTCTTACACTGACCCAGCCAACTTCATCCTTCAACAGCATGCAAGTCCACTCCCGTACAAACTCCCACCCTGAAATACAAGTGTGCTCCCACTCTAACATGCACACGCAAATCAATGAAACATAGAAGCACAAGCACACAACCTCTACACTCACCAGGCAGCAGTGGATGCCCACCAGCCAATACTGAGAAAGTCTGCAATGGTAGGCTGTAGAAAGACAGGAAAAGAAATGCTAGTGAAAAAATAAACACAAAAAACCCTCAACCAAAGCTAGTAAGGCTTCATAAATCAAACTAATTAATAAATCCTGTTTTTTTTAAGTTAATATATTACTATCATACAAATAGAAACCAAATGACATATACAGTAATAGTTTCAGTGAGGTATCTAACCACATAGACGGAGCGGGGTCCAGCTGCTGCCTTGCTGTCTTTCTCTGGATCACAGACAGACTGATAGTCATAAGTCTTGTTCAAGGAGTACAGGGAGGTGTTGACCAGGTTGGTCATCAGCACTGGATCCACCTCACCAAAAAACTGACCTATCTAGACAGGTTCAGATATACACGCATACAAAAACATAACAGAGAGTAAAAGCAGTGTAAAAGTAAATCTTGTTTTTTTTTTTTAAACTAAGCACAGAATTGGGTCCTACTTAGCTTAAAGTAGCATTGGTTGGAGTATAAAAATAACAGAAAAGGCAGTGGCACTATTAGGTAAGCATTTTGCTGACAGGGTTAAGCTACTCTTTTTGTCCCCTTAGAGGTATGGGTCATTAAAAAATCATTACAGCGCTGTTCTAAGTGATAATCTTTATCCAGTGAGGAAAACATTTCTATTCTAATATCACTGCATTCTTACAGAATGAGAACACCTTATTCACAGGGCACAAGGGGTCAGTGAATGGTTTGATGAGTATGATAATGATGTAAATCATATGCTACAGTATGACCCTCACATAGCAGATATTAGCAGTTACTGTAAGGTCTGGGAAAGACCTTACAGTAATACAGAGAAAATCCCAATAACAACAAACAACCCCCTTTAAGTAAGCACTTGGAAACAGTGAGAAGGAAAATCTCCCTTTTAACAGGAAGAAACTTCCAACAGAACCAGGCTCGGGGGAGAGGCAGCCGTACTGTATGCTTTATCAAAAAGGAAAGTGTTCAGCCTAATCTTAAAAGCAGAGAGGGTGTCTGTCTCCTGAATCCAAACTGGGAGCTGTTTATAGGCCTGAAATCTGGCGGCTCTTTCTCCCATTCTACTTTTTCCCCATTCTACTTCCCATCTTAGGAACCACAAGTCACCCAGCAGTTGGAGAGCAAATTGGCTTATTGGAGCATGGTACTATGAGGTCTTTAACATAAGATGAAGCCTAATTATTGAAGACCTTGTATGTGAGAAGGATTTTAAATGACTAGGACATATCCTGGTCAAAAACAACTCCAACTTTCCTCATAGTGTTGCTGGAGGCCAAGGTAATGTCATCCGGAGTATGTATTTGGTAGACACTGTGTTTTAGTAAAATAACCTCAGTTTTTATTTAAATTTAGAAGCAGAAATATAAAGGTCATCTTTACGTCTTTAATACATTCCTGCAGTTTAACTGATTGATGTGTGCTGCCTAAGTAAACGGTTGTAAATGGTATTGGGTATCTAGAAATATTATCTGTATGGCTATTGTAAAACTGAAAATGTTTTTATGTTATACTTTTTTTAAGTTTCCATAAAATGCCAGGCAGGTTGGCACTGGTATCAGTCAAATGGCTGTAACATGTACTGTTATTTGTGTTCTGTTTTGTTCACGAGTTAGCTTTAGGTACCAAAAGTACTTTAGGTACTTTAGTTTAGGAAACAATTGCAGTTTTGGCTGAAATATGCTACTTAACATGTTAACTGTAATGATAAAGTAAAACATTTTCTATCTATAATAGGTGGGACTGAGAATGCTCTTACTATTAGCACAACAGGTCTCTACGATACCAGCAACTTTCATAAAACCACAATATTTAAATACCCTGAAAATGAGAACAGGGTCATAGGTCAGTGATAAAACCTTTATAACAAAATGACCATTATACATGGGAATTGTCAACAAATAGAGATACCATTATTATCATCTATATTCCATAAAATGACCGTTTTCTACTATAAGAAACAATGACAAAAATAAACTTAAATTAAAATATTACACATGCTCAGCAATCATCATCAAGTGTCAGCTACTTTAACAATAACTGACAATGGTCAGTATTTACTTAGCAGTATTTATTGATGTTTTAATAACTATTAATTTTCAATCCATTAATCGATTTGTTAGTTATTTTTAGGTTAGGTATTGTGTAACCTAATTTTTTTATATTAATTTTAAATTGTATTATTTTTAGTATTTGATGCTTTAATATGTAGAGAATTTCCATGGGAAAGATGCAAGTTCAAAAAAGGTATTACAATACAAACACAGCACTTTGCAGAGGTAGATGAGCCAAAGTTATACAAACACCGTAGTCTAAATAAACACATGTGCAACAAAGCGTCCTCGTGACTGTTGTGATGGCAAATTTGACAAAACTGATAAACTTACGTCATTTCCTGTATATTTTTTAATTATGCAAATACGCAATATTGTTTGACTTAGTTTTTGTTTTTTTTCAAAATTAAACATTTTTTTTTTCCACAGCTAGCTTTAACTTTTCTTGTAGACTAAGTACAAAATAATAACTTTGGTTGGCAGGTGAGTCGTTCACAAAAACGTAGACCTTTCCACACAAACTTTGCTTCTCCGCAGTTCTGTTGTGGATTTGGGTTGTCTCAGAGCCTTCTGTCTCTTCATGTAAGCCCACACTGACTCAGTGATGTTGAGATCAGCACTCTGTGGGGCTTTGCCATCTGTTACGAGACTCTTTGTTTTACTTGTGGCTAAAGAGAGTTCTTTATAAAAGTATGTTTGTGGGTGTTATGCTGAAGGATGAATTTGGAACCAATCAGATTGTACTATATGAAGTACATGCACAGTATTGCTTTCCCATTCAAATTTTTCACAGAGGGCATATGATCTCACTAGACAGATAGTGGAGGAATCCTCCAGTCACCAATTACACATTATGATGCTAGACTGAAGTCATTGTCACAGGACTTTTTCATGTTGACTTAACCCTGTGTATTAGGTTAAGCAGTTAATTTTTCTTTGTCGTTGAAACCCACCTTAGGAGATGCTATATATCTGAATCCATAGCCCAGAACGAGATTTTCAGTCTTAAGAATTCCACTTCTTCTATTATAGACTAGAAAAGATTCTAAGTGAAGAGGTGTAGTGTTAGGCCTAATAAAGGGATCCTTTTTCTGGATCATAGAACTACTGCCACTGTATACATTTACTTTTCTTCAATAGCACAAAAGGTTTGACATCGTCTCTGAAGACATCAATTGTTTCACAATGTGGAAAAGAATACTAAAAGAGAGTAAACTGTATGTGTCAGATTTTGTGATGGTAGAATGGATCAAAGACAGCAGATGTCCTATCTTGACTGACATGAAATGTTTTTGAGCTCACAGTATATCCTACAACTGACAGGCTGGGGCTGAAGGCAGACTAAAAGAGTGGAGTTAACACAGTTGAGCGGACTTCTCACATACACAGGGGAAACAGTTCAGTACAGCTTCCATGATTGACTAAGACCCATTGGAGCCTTCCCTTTGATCTTCGTCCAGAGTCTAGTGCTCTACTTTACCAGACACATGGGTGCACTGCTGTAGTAGAAAAGTAGAGCTAAAAGCAAACAGGCCATTCTTGTAAATGAGTCATAAGTCCTTTATTTGACCCGTATATATGATTGATGAATTTCTCTGTCAAAGGTAAGAGGAACTGAGTTTGTAGACAAGTAAAAAATGAATAGAAAAGACAAGAAACATGACTGCTGGCAAAGTCGCCCCTTCTGAACATGTGGCCACACATTTTTATGATCACAATTTGTAGGGAGAAAAAGGAATGTTCCAAATTAGTGAAGCTTACATGTTTGCAATATTGTAAAGATTGCTGATGATAACTCACCAGGGTAATGTACTCATCCTTGTTGGACATGAGAAGAAATCCTCCATCATCCAGTATCACACAGTCCACATGCTGGAAGATAAAAAGTGTTAAACAACTGGAAAAACGTAAAAAAATAAAATAAAAGGTATTTAAATACACTGGTAGTATTTTATATGGTTGTACCTTGTCATTCCTTAGACAGCCACAAATCTCATCTTTGCACTAAAAGGAAAAAAAGTGAGTGAGGCAAAAAATAAGTACAGGAAAATATACATTTCTTAGATGTTTCAAACAATAAAATTAACAGCTTACGTTCAGTTTCAGTGTGGCATTCATGAAACTGTTCATCCAGAATGAGACATTGAGTTTCACTCCCACCACTACAGAACAAACCACAAAACAGGCAGAGGTCTTTTTTTTCCTGTTTCATCACAAGAAGCAATCAGCGTGGTATTAGCAAGACTGACCTGCTGGTTTGAGCGTGACTTCATTAATGACAAGATCCACTGCTTTGCTCACCAGAATACCTGACTCAGACACAGACTCCCCGCTCTCTGCTGCAATTTGGAAAAAGATGAAAGAAGGTTAGATGATCATTTATCATTGCAATTTAATTGAAATCATGTTTAGAAGTATGAGGCAAAGAGAAATTTCCACTCCCAGTGCAAAATTCCATACATTTTTATCTGCCGAAATTTACAAGAGCAGACCCTGTAAAGCCAGCACGTGTTAATCTAGTCACGTGTACTGGAGCTTTAAGCATGGCTTCATCACTGCCCTGATGTCTGTTAGAGTGATCAGCGAAGATGACAGGAAGTATACAGGACAGAAGGGAGGGAAGGTGGGGATGAGCACTTTAAGACACAGCGGGAAAAGGAGAAGGATAAAGAGAGTGATATCAGAGGGCTGAGAGCCTGATCTTTGCCAGTAGGGTTGGGATGGCGTCCAAAGGCAGAGAACAGAAAAGGCTCAGTGCCAGACCACACTGAAGATCCTCACACACAGAAATGTGCATGCAAATCCAAACCTTTCAGAAAACTTGCCGTTGAAAGATGGAGCTGTGAAAATATAAATTTCATTGTCCAGGGTCCGCTTGTAGAAACTTGACTCATATGTCTCAGCATTCTCAGTCCACTCTTCCCCAGCACTGAAAGCATTAACAAAGGTCTGTAATATTATATGGGGTCTGTTACAGCCATAAAACACCAAGTAAATGTGTTTGATCTTTCTAAACAACTCATATTTTAATCTAAAGCCAGTTGTAACTCATAAGAATGGGATCACACCCTTTGTAGGGTGTGACGTCCTAATAATAAAAGCAATAACGAACTGTATATTATGTTTTTTATTGTGAGAACAAAGACTATGTGCATTCAGTTTTAGTCGCAATGTTACTGTATATTTGAAAAGTGGAGCCCCTAAATGTTGTTCAGGCAATTGAGGAGAAATTGAGGAAAATCTGCTGTATTTGGCTGTGGATTTTGTAGTTTTAACCCCTGTCCTATACTGGTCTGGCAAGCCCTGGGAGTTCAGCTGAAAGAGTTTAATCCTCCATGTTCTGTAAAATAGCCCAGTGAAGCAAGTGAGTAAAGCAGCCAAAATCATTCAACCTAAGAGTATTACAGTCTGTATCAATTTTCATTTTACACATTTTCACCACAAGGTATTTGGGGAAAGCATTCAATGATATTTCCCAATGCTAATGATAGCAATGTAAATACGAAGAAAAAACTAAGAATACCTTCTTGGATAGACTCTTGTGATTCCTCCATCTGTAGCTACAAACCTGGCCACTATCCCATCCCTGAGAACATGGAAAGCAACAGAAAATCAAACATCAAAGTCAATCACACTCACAATTACAGAAAAAGAGCTTTTGTGAACTGAGATCAGACTACAGGCACAAACTGTTTTATACCCATTCAATTGTCTCTATATGTCATAATGTTAAACAGATACCCTTCAGTGTGTGTAAATGTGTGCTGGGATTATTTCAGACAAGGGGGCATACCATAAAAGCACACTGATGTAATTATTTTATTTTCCCCTCAAAACAGCGTCTTGGCAAAGCACAATGTGGTTGGGTGTGATATGCATTTTATACTTTGCTTTCATCATATTTCACTCATAAGTTGTGATCAAATCATCCATGGCGGACAAGAAAGAAGTGAAACGTTGGCTCAGCCAATAAACTGTGCATGAAGTAATCATCAGCTAGGGTAGTTCAGAGCAGTGGTGTACAAACAGAAGAAAGTTTTCCACTGCACTGCACTTTATAATGTATATAGTACTGTGCAAATGTCTTGAGTCACCCCTCATTTCTGTATATTTTCCTTCCAAGGAGCCACAAGACTTTGTAATTTTTTTTAAGACACCACAATCACATCCCTTCAGGTCACACCGTCATTTCGCAAGACAATGGAGTCTCCAGATGGGGCACCTTCCAGCACCCCAACTCAGGGACTCCCAGAAGGCCATTCCCCGACCCAGAGGTGTAGGGAAGCAACCCTCTCATCCACTGCGGAAACACCATCCTCTTCCCGGCGTTTGGGGGGTGTACAAGTATACCCCTGGCTAGATTCAATCAGACGTTTGGCCTAAGTCCAATTAAATTTAGCCAGTATCACTAGGCCTCAAGTACTAGCTTAATCTTAGCACTAGCTAAAGCTTCCTTTCCCACCAGAGCCATGGCATTCTATGTAACCAAAGCATTTCAGGGGATCGGACTGCCAAGGCCTCCGCCTTCAGCCACCATCTGATCCATACTGCACCAGACTCCTACAGCGCCTCCTATGGGAGGTGGGATGATGTAACTCATTCAGGGTATTGCCTGACCACCAGACTTTTGCCAGCAATGTCGCCGTGGGCCTGGGTACATTAACTGCTTTTTCGCTCATTTTCGACACCTAACCCTAACCCTCTAGTCCTTGTAGCTGACCATTTTAAAAAGAATGTTGGGATTTTTTTTTGGTTTGTTTTTCAAATCACTTTACATTGAGATATGACCTATTCAAGCGTAAAAAACAGACCAAACTTAAGGGATGAACCTGTTGCATCTCTACACAGACAACTTGGCAAATAAGCTATTTTAAAATGTATCTTTAGGCACATCATTAGCAGCCCATTTTAAAAAAATACATAATTTGTCTTAACTTTTTTAGCTGAATTATATGAAAAATGCTATAGCTTGACATGGATGAAATAGTATTTTTGCACCAACAAGAAGATTTTCAAAGCGCTATTAGCTGAAAATATGGCTTATCTCAGCACTATATGCAGTGTGTCCTTAAAAAATTTAGCTTTGAGGACAAAAGAAGAATTGAGAGAACTATAAAAAAAACCTGCTACAGCAGATAACCCTATCTGGAAGTCATGTAATTAGGAAACAGGAAACAATTCCAGCAAACACCTGCTACATCTAGTGTTTGGTGAAGCCTCGTCAGATATGGTCTCAATGGAATGAAACAAATCAAGATGGGAAGAAGGGAGAAAATAACACAAGAACTGGACTGAACATCTGTTGCAACAGGTCTTATGGCGTGATGAATCCAACTTTGAAATTTTTGATTCAAATAATCACCCCTTTTGCCTGAGTATCACCACATAACATTCAAAATTAATTTAAATTCCCCATCAGTATGTTATTGAAGTGCAGATTTTCAGATTTTTTTTTTATTTGCATTGCTTCCAATACACAAGACCTAAAAGTTTTGGCACTCACACGGTCTGCTCGCTCCAAAGTTTAACCAGTTCAGCTGTCAAACCTGCATCCAGGATCAGTCGACTCACAAGGGACACATTACCTATAGATTAAAGACAAGGTATATTTTACATATTCCAGGCAGTGAAACATACCACAGCAACAGTGCGTGACAGGTGAATTATAGTAATGCAAAAAGCAGTCTCTTGTTTACAAATCTGGGCAGGGAACATTAATAACTTGTGCTTTTGGCATGCGCACCAGTGAGCTGAACCCAATCAGATCTTCTCATTTGCTAAAAGTAAGAATAAAACAAGTTGTCATGAAGGTGAAAGTCAGAGTCTGAAAAAAAGAGCAGGTGTATTCAGCCAATGTTGTTCTCTAGATAAATCAAGGAAAAATGACAGCTGTCCGAAAACCATCCAGCAGGGAGACTTGTGTGGCTATTGCTATTCAGAAAGCAGGTGTACTTTGTGAAGGATTGACTGCTGTATATTTAGGAGGGAGATGATGCCAAGATGCTGAGTTTAAATCTCAAAAACGTGCTTTTCAAAATGAAATCATTCAAGCACGTTTCTCTATCCATAGAGTTTCAACACAGCATCTCCTGAGTGTTGTTTTAAATCATGTCCATAACATTTCACAATGACTCAACATACCGCATAAACAACAGCAAAAAGAGAATTCATGCCACAGTACATGACTTGACCTTGTGTTAAAATGGATCATGGTACACTGATCCATTAGCTGGATGATGGTGGTAAGCCATACTCTGGGTGAGATCCATTAGGTGATGACAAACACTATGAGTCATTGTGCAGCATGACAGCATCAGACTTGTAGGAAACTCAGTCGATAATTCTGATATCATCCTGCTTAGGATATAGTAATGATCAAAGTCATGCTCTGACCTTGAGATCAAGATTTGCGAGTGGAAAATCTTTTATACCATGACAAACTGTAAAATATGCAATGCATGAATACATACACACACGTAGAAATGCAACATACTGTCTGCTGCAATATAAGTACGAACAATGCAGGAAACTCATGAAACCAGTACAAACGTGTACAGTGAAATAACACTGAAAAAGATGCATGACTCACATGCATCTGGAGTGTTTCTATCAATGTACTGGTTGAAGTCGAGGAGAAATTGGGTGTTGTTGAGTGACAACTTCAGCTCTTTGCAGTACTCCCTGAAGAAACAACATTGGTCAGTTGGAATCTCCTGTATAGTATATAGAGGATGCATACTAAATGTGAGGACCACTCACCTTGGAGCAATGTAGGTGTAACCAAATTCATCAAATCTCTCCTGCTGTAAGGTCTCCATCGCTTTTGAAAAACAAAAAACAACCTTGTTTAGGATCATATTATCAGATATTATAGTATCCAAAAATATATTTTCACGGTTAAATAGAATAGGAGCCAGCTGTGTGATGGCTATATGTGAAAGTATTCACTGTTAGATGACATGATAAGCAGACAATCAGAATTTATTTTGGTTGATACACACACACAGGAGTCCAAATTCCATGACAAGCTCCAAAATCCATAGGCATACATAGCCACAAGAGAATTAGACAGATATGAGGTGATGGATTAAGGTAGAGAGTGTGAATGGAGTTAGAGTGGGGAGCTATGAGAGAATAACTGACTGAGAAATACTTGCCTTCTTGCCCTGTTGTGACCCCAGAGAAAAAGAGTAGGAGAGAGGAGAAAGTAGGAAAAACAAAGGGTGATAAAAGTGAATTTGTCATCTGACAAATGATGTCATACCTGGGAAAATATGTTGAGATTTGTGTATATTCCCTACAGTAGGTAATGAAATACGATGCTGCACTGAAAGGATATTAGGTCTAATAGACAAACCTAGAACATATATATAACAGAGATTGATTGCACTTTGTTGAAAAGAACATAACAGAACATAAAACAATGAAAGGTGGGGTAGACTGTGGGAATGCAAGGAAACAAGATGTAAATATACAACAATATGAGAAATTTTTTCTTCCAGGGTGTTACTTGCTGCAAGTCTGGATTTTATTTAAAAAAAAAAAGTCTGGTAATTCTTATCATATAAATGACACGACAGGCATCAATGGCCATCATTCACTAGTCTCTTAAAATGAAGAGTTTTTGGACATTGGCTTTAAAATATATTGACTCGTGTGGTGCAGTCTGCAAAAACAATTACTGAGCGCTGAGTTTCCTCGGGGTCATGGAAATCTGGTGCAGGATGAAACAATGTCCTTCACATATAAAACATAACAAGCAGATTCATCGTTGCTATGTCTCTATAGACTAGGAAGGGTGTCTTTATGTCCCATGGCTTTCTACACATTCATTCTTTCATATACTTCTTTTTGTTCTTTACTTTTCTCTCATCACTTCCTCTACCACAGTATTAGGTCACGTCAACAAATACAAAGTTCCACTATATAGATAAAGAAAAAGTCCCACATATATTCAGCCACCACACCCATTGCTTTAAGGACAATTTCTAATATCCTAGGAGAACAAGTGGATGCAGAAACCACCTTGGTTTCTGCATCCACTTGATAAGCTGGATTACGGTGGTGGTCTGGTGGTCTGGCCCCAAATGGAAACTCAATATGGCTGTATGGAGAACTTTAGAGTCCAATCTTCCTATCAGCGCAGACTGTGGCACTGAGACACAGCATGCTACTTTCTTTAACAGGCCTGTAAACGTTCTGACAGCATTTATGGCACAGTGACAAAGTCGTTACGGCAACCGAGGGAGTGATACAAAGGCTGAAAGAGTCAGTCAAGATCTCATCTGTTGGAATAGCTACACCATTGCTTATGCTTTGTGGTGTTTACATCAAAGTTAGCAAAAAATTAACTAAAGCCAGATATGTGCTAAATCCAGTGCTTTTTTCAGCTACTTTTAACCCTTGATCAAAATGACCCTCTGTGCTTTGATAAGATGATGAATATCTCAAAGCAATAATGCAAAGAATAAAGAACAAAAAGGTTTATGCAATGGAAGAGCATCACACAGCAAGAAGGAAACAGAGGACACAGAACAGTGAGTACTTGCCCCAAGAAGAAGCTGTAAAATCCCGGTTCAGAAGCAGGAGAAGAGACAGAAAAAGCTGCATCAGAATCAAAATGCAAGCAGTTGTACAAAGAGTGGCACGCAGGATGTGTGCATGTGAGTGTGTGCCTGAGCTGTGTTTTCATGATTTATAAACAACTATTACATTCGCTATGTTCCGAGGTGTTAAAAGAAGCAGCCAGATTGCATTATACAGAGAGCTTTTGGAGCACAGAGTGAAAAAATAAATAAATCGGCCAAAGAAAAAAAGAATACGGGGATGGTGGGAGAGGGGTATCAAGAAGAATGAAGAGTGTGAGGTGAGGACAGGTTTATAGATAAGACAGAGAGACAGAGAAATAGGTTGAGAGTCAGGGAAAACAATCCAGAGTAAGGTATGTCTGCTTAAGGTAGGTCATCACCCTGTTAACAATTTAGGAAAGAAAAGTTGGACTTAACGACAGAAAAGAAGACATAATTGGCCAAAGAAATATTTTTAAAAGTGTAACGTGCAAAAGAAAAAAGAAAAAGGAAAAGAAAAACAACCAGTTTGGTAATGGAGATGATAATGAGGAGATGAGAGAAGCCCAAATGAAGGGAGTAAAGAAGGATGGAAGAGCAAAAAAAAAAAAAGAGAGATAAGATCAAAAGACCAAGTGCTTGGGCTGGGTATGTGAGAGGGAAAGCATGTGGAAGAGTTTGTGTGGGAGCGAAGGGTGACTGACCAGTGGGTTGCAGTACAAAAGAGAAACTCTGTAGGGATTTGTCAGTTTTGAGGAGTAAATACAAAGGAGTCGCTATGGTTCCAGCTATGAACAAGCAGTACAAAGCAAGTGGGGACACTCAAGAGAAAAACCCAAAGACAGTATGCATGGGGGTAATGATTTGTTTGCATGCTGGTTATCATCATTGTGTATGTGATACTTACACATTGCTTGTTTAATATCATCCCCCAGTTTAGCTTGAATGAAGTGTTCACTGTATTTAGGTAACACAAGAGCCAGGCTGCAGAAAATATGATGACAGACACACTCAAAGGCAGCATTTATGTGGTCATTTGAATAAAATTGTACAGTAAGTACAAAATTATACATTAAATTTTCAAAGAAATAAAGGATGCTTTCCAAAGAGTTGTTTTTCCGGAATACATTTATAGTGGACTACACATGTGATCTCTTCAATGTATTTCTAATTCAACAGAGGCTGGTGTTAGAAACAAGAGAGTGACCCCTGTTGGCTTAAGTACAGTAGCATTTTCCAATATTTGATGTCTCAGTGCTAACTGGGTTTGAGCTTACATAGAAACAGCTTGAGCAGCCTTAAAAATTATATATATAATACAAAATCTTTTGTAATATGTGTCACCTGTAGTCTGTTCCATTGACTGGTGCCCACGTGTAGGTCCTGATTCCACTATCTATATACCTCTGCAACAGATGATGCATACAAAAAAGAGAATTCAGAATTGTTCTGTAAATGGTAAAGTTATGTATCAAGCTCCCTTTTAGTTGTGGAAAAATAAATAACAAAAAACCTAGTTTCATCCCAAACCAGAAGCTCTGTCACATAATTAGCGCCTCACTTGTGGTGCAAAAATAGTCCAAAATATCCTCACTGTAAAAGGACCTTCGTTATAGCAAGCAAGAACAAAAAATGTCTTCTCGTAGCAGGAGATACAACTTATGTAGAAACATTTTTAACTCTTTAAATTTAATAAATGTAACAATTTAAGAAAGCGTATAATACATATTTATTCTAACGGCTGACTTAATATGTCGATATGGCTCAGTCATTTCTCAGTGCCTCATTCGTAAAGTTAATATCATTTTGCATTGAAGATATAATGTAACTTGTGACTGGGCTTGCCAATTTTAAAAACTTTCACCAGTTACTGCACTGTAATATGTTAATCCCCTTCAGCATTTTGCCTTACCTCATCCTGAGTTTTGACCAGAGTGTTAATGGTGCGCTCTCCTGTTTCACCATCAATCATCATTCTCCTGATCTACACATCGAGACAAACAAACAGCATTTTTAAAAATCTGAATAGGTAATGTTAACAGTTTGTCTCATGGCTTCATATAAACAAGTTAGTCAGACAACCTGGAAAATCACTTGCAGATACTAAGAATAGTGGCCTATGACAGGACATGACATGACAGCATACCTATCTGTATGTTTGCGTGGCAAACTTTGACTTGTTTAAGTGTTTGTTTGAGTGTGTTTGATTGAGGGGGATCGACGTGCTTCTATATACTACACCTCTATTTTGATGTCGTTCTCCAGCTCAGCATCCAGAAAGTCCAGAGTAACAGGCTCCTGAAATTTAGGATTCTGTGGAAAGAATAATATTTCACTCAGAGAGAGGCACAGTTTTAAATTAACTAAGGACAGCTCAATCGATCACACTGACAGGATCACCGTAATCAAAACAAAAGAGAATTTTGATTTAACTACAGACTTTTGATTAGCTGAGCTCGAAATAATATATTATGAGTTTTGTAATATAAAATTTGCTCGGACATATCAATTAATCTAAAGTCTACTGAGCTAATATAGAAAAATGTTCTGCGGACCATTTTACAGTTGTTATTCATCATCACTCTACCACGGATTCCTCTGCATTTTGAAACTTGGATGGACAAGTAAGGCAGTTTCATCTACATCTACATCGACCTTTTCAAAGTGTATCACTAAGAATAATAAAGTCACAGAAAAGAAATATTTTTTATTAATTTTGACATCAAATAAAACAATAAAATCTGTCTTGTCTTATACACAGCCTCCTCCAATTTCCCAAAGAGTGACACGTATCGAAATAAAACAATTCTGCGCAGTTATCATGGACAGTCTGCGTCACTTCATTATTTTCTGTTAATTTCCTTATGAGCAGTTTAGCTGAATAGGTTCATATTATGTCACTTCCCTTTGTTTCCTTTTCTTAAAAGCTAACTTTACAGTTGTGAGCACTTATGCCCTTCCATGTTTGAAGTTTGGCCAGCACAACTACTTATGTTTTTAAAGGGACTGGCTTGTTGTGGTCAGAGAGGCTATATAATACATCATTATTCCCTAATTTTAAAAGATTTTATTCATACAAACAGCACTAAAAAAACTAACAAAAACAGTTTTTTAATTACTGAAATGAGTCAAAACTGTAGTCTGAGCTCAACCTATAATGCAACTGTTAAGTTACTTTAACTATAACTTAAATATGCACAAATATGTATTATTGTGTTTGTGTTTAGACACTTTAACAATGAGACAACAACACTGGGATTTTTTTTAATTCAATATCATTATAAACAAAAATGTGCTTTTTAGTAGTTTTGGGAACATTTTTAGAGCACAGTTAAAGATGAAAGATTTAAGAAAAAAACAGTTAAGGAGTAAATGCTTAAGTGGAACAAGAAGCCTGTATAACAGATGGTGTACTATAGTACTGGGTAGGTGGGCAGCAGATATGCATGTAGGTGTTACTAATATAAGCGGGACATCAGTTATTTGAGATGTTCTTTTTGGGTCAGTTCATTAATTTTCCTCAACACATGAATCTAGTCAAATCTTGGGAATAAAAAATAAAGGCTAACATATGGCAGCACTTTGACAGCATATCTGACATCAGACACAACTAAATCAGATTTGATACAAAGTGACACTGAACTCTATGAATGTCCTCTCTTAAAAACCCTATACGTCTGAGTGGCTTTATGGTGGTATAAAATAGTAGCAGTAATCTTGTGCTTCTCTATAAAACAGCAGTACATGGAATCCGATACCAGCGTGTCCTTCATAGTTCTTCACTCAAAATAAAGGGTAGTGTGGTGAGAGCATAGCAGTGTTGAAGTCATGTTTTCTATATAGATTCTTGCACGGTGGTATACATTGTGCACGCTGTACTGCATTATGCACATTATGATGAAGGAACTGACCTCACAGCCCATTGTTCCTTCAGTGGTGCTAGTTTCAGTCATTATGCAAATGTACTGTTTATAAGATTGGGGAAACCTGCAGTTAGCTGAGACTGAAGAAGTCACTTGGATGAGTCACGAAACATTTCTCCCACTGAAAACGTCCAGATGAACAGAATCAACTTTGGGGGGTTAATGTGTACCTGCAAAGGACTGCAAATGGGAATTATCTGCTGGTTAAATAATATAAGAATATCTCTACATCTCTCTGTTGTCAATGAAATGTACCAGGGTTATTTTTTTTAATTAAAAAACATCTCTCTCCTTGCCACGATCAAACCCTTCATGATACATACACGAAGCTACTTTTCATCTGTTTTCTTATCTTACTGATATTTAAAAAAAAAAAAAAGGTAATGATTAAAATAAAA